>JASANE010011363.1:0-43765 GCA_030248225.1 Trileptium ribeirensis
GAAGGAACTGATGTATTTGGAATATGTTCGAAGAGAAATGTGTTCAAGGCTTGGTCGAGAAGACATTGTTATACAGCAGCGCTTTAACGGGGGACAGAAGGTATTTCAGAATGGAATGAGTCGATACTATGTGGATGGGTATATTGCGGAGGGTAAATATGGAAATGAAAAAGCGATTGTAATTGAGTTCGATGGTTGCTATTGGCATGGATGCTGGTGCGTGAAGGAGGAAAAGAGAGACGAAGAATATTATAGAAAGAAAGCAGAGACGGAGAAGAAACATCAATATTTCGAAAAGCTAGATTGCGAGTTTATTTGGGATAAAGAATGTTTGTTTGACAAATACATTGCGGAAAATATAGAAAGTCCAGAATGGAGTGACTGGATGCGGCTGAACGCAAAATCATGTTACAAAGATGACGTTGTTTCGGTGGGCGACATAGTTTGCGGTATCAAAGAGGGACGATCTTTTGGTGTTGCAGAAGTGGACATTCAGGTGCCATATTGGGACGTTGCTGGATGAGAATTTTGGGACGAAATGCCTCCAATATTTAAGAACACTGAAATATCAATTGATGACATTGGCGATGAGATGAAAAAATACGCTGAAGAAAATGGCATAATGAAGAAGCCACGAAGAGCGCTAATTGGTTCATATCATGGCAGCAAGGTACTTCTAGCGACACCACTTCTAAGATTTTACATGGAAAAGTGCGGTCTTGTGGTAACTCGAGTTCACCAGTTCATAGAGTACCAGAAGGTGGCAGCATTTGAACACTTAAGCGACGAAGTAGCTAATGGAAGGCGATCAGCAGACAGGGATGAATCGAAGAAAATTTTAGGCGAAATGTTAAAACTATTTGGCAACAGTTGTTACGGCAGACTGGCTATGGACAAAACGAAATTTGAAGACGTGTGGTTTAAAAACTCGACCGAGGCGCGAAAAATGGTTAGAGATGGCTTATTCAACAAGATGGAGGAAATTGGTGACGAAACCTACGAAATACATATGTCCAAAGAAAAGGTGAGAATTGACTATTGTTAATTGGATAGCTTATTGCATATGAGAAATTAAAGTTAAAGAAGATTAAAGCTAAATGTGTATATATCGAAACCTCCTGATTGCATGAACAAAGCGAAGTTTGTGTTAAATTTTAAAGGTGGGGTTACGTTGATTACTGTGGTGAAATTTAAGTTTAATGTTTGTTATATACATGGACATTTTTGAGTTTATAAATGCAGAAAAGTATTTTCATACATTAAATTGTAAGCTATTTTTAAGACTTAGATATGTAGATTAGTTGTTGTTTAAATTGAGAAATAATGCTGTAACCTGTATATTCACAAAAGATTATTAAATTTAAGGTGATGATTGATCTACCCAATATCATACCCTTCTTCGTGTATCAGTAGGCCAAACTGAAGATGTTGGATTTCTACCTATTCCTTCTACAACACCTTGACAAAGAGAATTTCCAGCTCATCCAGATGGACACTGACAGCTTCTACATGGCAGTGACTAACGAGGAGATGACGTCAATGATATCGAACGAAGAAATGCGTAAACAATTTATAACTAAAGTGCCTTCCTATTTCGCAACGAACACCGTGTTTATTTAAACTAGAATGGAAAGGACAGGGCATGGTGGCATTGAATTCAAAAACTTATTTTGGTTGGAAAGACAATGGGGATGTTAATGTATCGACAAAGGGACTGTCAAAAGTTACGAACAAATTCGACAAGGACGTATTTATAGGGGTTCTGGACACGAAAAAGAAAGAAGGCGGAGTTAATCACGGATTTCGAATGAAGGGAAATGAATTGATGCAATATTATCAAAAGCGAGAAAGTTTGACTTATTTTTATCCAAAACGCATTGTGATGAATGATGGAATAAGTACAAAACCGATATTAATATAGTAATTGGATGTACATGTGGACAATTTAATGGTTTCATGAATGCAAATAGTTTGTAATATAATTTATGTGTGTATTGACTTATTAGGCACAGGTGGAAAATGTGTGAATAATGACTATGAGAATACAGTATTATGGCAGGGATTAAAAGTAGAAATAGTATAAGTGGTATTATATATGGATTGTATGTATTAGGCAAAAGTGCTTGATGTATATATGATAAGAGCAACGATGGTTTTGGATATAGTTTCAGGTCAAAAAGGTATAATTGGTTGTGGTAAAGGGAGGTTGATGATAGTAATGAGGTTTTGACAAGCTGTATATACTGTTGTGTTTTGTAAAATAAAGTACTATATACGTAGGAGCATGGTAGTTATGGGCGAATAGGAACAGAACTAAAGCAAAATTGTGAGATACTAGACACGCGAACCTAGCTTCATCATATCTTACGGCAATATTTCCCTTACAGCAACAACGAGTGTTTGGTATCCCGCAATTACTTATTGGTGAGTTATGTTTAATACATATACAGTTAACAGAATTGAAATATCATGTTTACCTGGTCTGCAAATGAGCACACGCTACGATGCCTGCACTAATTACCGCACACGCAGCACGCAGTCTCAAGGTCAAATCCCAGCTCCAGGCTCCACACTCTTGGCTCTGGGGTTCTCCGGCCCCTCCTATACTACTCACGTATTCGGATTTTTCTTGCAATCCGTCCAAAGCACACTTGTGGTAATCTCGAATCTTTTATTGTCCGGCGAAACGAAGCAGCTATATATTTCTGCGACAGATGTACCTTCTCGATCACTTCAGCTCATGTCATTATAACCATTACGCTTCGCTTATACCAAACGTCATTCGCACTAACTTGATGCACGTATTCGTGTTTTTCTTGCAATTCGTCCTAAGCACACTTGTGGTAATCTCGAATCTTTTATTGTCCCTCGAAACGAAGCAGTTATATATTTCTGCGACAGATGTACCTTCTCGATCACTTCAGCTCATGTCATTATAATGCCATTACGCTTCGCTTATACCAACGTCATTCGAATCTAACCTGATGCACGTATTCGGATTTTTCTTCCAATCCGTCCAAAGCACACTTGTGGTAATCTCTAATCTTTTATTGTCCCTCAAAACGAAGCAGTTATATATTTCTGCGACAGATGTACTTTCTCGATCACTTCAGCTCATGTCATTATAATGCCATTACGCTTCGCTTAGACCAAACGTTACTCGTACTAACCCGATGCACGTATTCGGGTTTTATTGCAATCCGTACTGCAATAGAACGTATCCCACGACAGCCATCCCATCGGCGGACTACGAGCCATGTCATTATAATGCCATTACGCTTCGCTTAGACCAAACGTCATTCGCACTAACCTGATGCACGCATTCGGGTTTTTCTTGCAATCCGTACTGCAATAGAACGCATCCCACGACAGCCATCCCATCGGCGGACTACGAGCCATGTCATTATAATGCCATTACGCTTCGCTTAGACCAAACGTCATCCGCATTAACCTGATGCACGTATTCGGGTTTTTCTTGCAATCCGTACTGCAATAGAACGCATCCCATGACAGCCATCCCATCGGCGGACTACGAGCCATGTCATTATAATGCCATTACGCTTCGCTTAGACCAAACGTCATTCGCACTAACCTGATGCACGTATTCGGGTTTTTCTTGCAATCCGTACTGCAATAGAACGCATCCCACGACAGCCATCCCATCGGCGGACTACGAGCCATGTCATTATAATGCCATTACGCTTCGCTTAGACCAAACGTCATTCGCACTAACCTGATGCACGTATTCGGGTTTTTCTTGCAATCCGTACTGCAATAGAACGCATCCCACGACAGCCATCCCATCGGCGGACTACGAGCCAAGCCATTGTCCAGCGCTAGGACATCGGATACTAGTAACCCCGCAAGGAGGTAAACGTAGTAATTGCCCTTCATCATGATCGCTTATCCTAACCAAAGAAAATTCGTGCAATATAGGTTTATCATCAAATATCAACCACCCACACTTGAAAACGTTAAAATTATCTTATCTATTCTAAATTGGCTAAAACTACATAGACGCTAATAAAATACATGAACCTACAAATCCGGAAGTAGCCAAAGATCTGATAAAATTTTTGAGACGAAGAAATTTTAACGAACCAATCAAACCAAAAACAGGCAATAGTTGAACTTGTCTACAACGTGAGGTTTTTTTCCGGTTATACAGACAGACCAAGCATGGCCAAGTCTAAAGGTACAGCGATAATTTTGGTGCCATTGGACCCAGCTCAGCGAGTTGGATCAGAAAATATCCATTTCGACTACTTTACATTTTTTTTATATTTTTTCAGTTTTCAATGATTCTCCTTGGTAGCATCAATTTTCTACAAAATATTTTCTCGATAAATGTACACATTTAATTGAGGGGATCGAAACGAAGCATTTTTGTTTTCGTCAGAGGGGGAAAATTCGTCACCGTCCGTTGCGCTTCTCAATAACAACTGGGCCGATTTAATAAATTTCTGTTTGAAAGGCCTATCGGACAGGCGTAAGACATATAGATTTTGTCAAAATTGCTTTAGTATATTAGTAATTAACTAATTAGCAATAAAAATTGCTTATTTTTCAATGAATAATTATTGTAAAGCTATTATTTTGGTCCGTATATTACATTTCGCCGTGCTGATTATGAATCTGGTGTTTAGTACTATTCTGGGATATTAAAAAATATGCTAATTAGTTAATTAATTAGCTAATTACTAATTAAGTAATAATTAGCTCATTTTTTGAAAAGTTTCAAAGTGCTCCGAAATGAAGAAAATCAACACGGGGTTTTCTATGACGCTGATTAGCAACATGATATTTCTGAATCTCTAAAACTTGGCCGTATATGCTAATTAGTTAAGTAATCAATTAGCTAATTAGTTAATTTTATGCAAATCTTTAAATTACCTTAAAATTGCTAATTTTTGGCACTCGGGTTTTTTCGATATCACTGATCATGAATATGTGACTTTTAAACCTCTATGATTTTATCGTATTTGCTAATTAGTTAAATAATTAGGTGATATTACTAATTAATTTGCAAATTTTTGCCTAGCTAACTTTTTGTAAGGTGGATTTGATATCAAATGGCTACTTAGTTTAAATTCATTAAATATTTAGTTGAAATACATATATACATAAATAAGATATAATATTCTTTGACTATTGCTCCGCTCACTTTTTGTAATTTATTACGATTACTAGTTTTACACAGTTAAATTATACATTAAAAAATTTTACGATTCTTTCGGTACCAAAGAAAAACGCAGAAAAAATTAAAAAAGTGCCCGAAACTGTCATTTTCTTAATGAACTCGCCGAACTGAGTCAAATAGCACCAAATTTATCCGCAAGGTTGTCCATTTTAGGAAATAACCAGATGTGCGCAGCGGATTTCTAGCTTTCACATTTGTATGCTAATTTCATTGTGTTCAAAACACATTCTGGAAATCTAATATAGGTTGCAATGATGTCGGGATAAAAGAAACCTTTCCTCCGGCCTACCCTACAGTGGAGCGCGCGACATGCGCAAGGTGTCCATGGAAAATGACATGAAGAACCACCCAAGGCCAAATGCCTTGCACAGCGTGAGCCATGAGGCTACACCATAAGAATACAAGTTCGGAAGTTGAAAAAGAAAAGGTGACATTATGGAAAATATATATAATTTCTATAATGGCACCATATAAATATATATTATTACCGTTCGGTTTGCTCCTCAACAAAACTTTAATTCTGCAAAAAGTAGGTTCTACCCGTCCAATTCCAGAACTCAAAGATGGACGCGCAGATACACATGTTATTGCAGACTGTTGTCAAGGGTAACCGTCGCGTTGGAAATCACTTATTGATCACGACAAACACTACTCCAAGCATAATACACTGTACACATACATAGCGAAGTAGATGAAAAATAGCGGTTTTACCCCCCCCCCACCGGTGGGTGGTGGTGGTTGTGAGTTTTGTGCTGGGGATTGCTATTATTTATATGTATATATGTGTTGGTATACATGTCTACTGTACAGATATATAAATACATACGCACATAAACATAAAATTCCTATGTGTATTATTATTAATTATATAATTTATTTTAATATAATATGCAAACTCATCAGCACAAATCTAATATAATGACACAGTTAAATATTTGCCGATAACTCGCAATTATTTAATAAACACAGCATTGACAAAATGTCTACGATAATAGCGGAAGCAGCACACGAGTTTAGCGTTGACAAGCTAGCGAAACTGAAAACCCAATTACTAAAACGTACATATGTTTGTTCTTATTGCGACGCTTATAATATATATTTTATGTTGCTAACAGATGTTAATGGTCCGTCGGCTTAGGGTTGGGTGTATAGTTCCTATTATAGTGGAGTGCACAATATGGTTGCTAGAACCATTAATAACTGTCGTTCCATTATACACAAATATCCTCGAGTCCAAAATGCGACGTTTTTTTTTTGGAAAACCACGTACTAACGTGGATTATATAAATAGGATAATTATTTTAATAACACAATATAGACGCAACATAGCTATTATTATACATATAGTCGTAAAATAATTTTTTATTATATTTGAAAGTGGTAATGACAAATATATATGTACTCAATCACAATATGTTGATTTTATGTGATACGTCATTCTGAATTTAATGATGAAATCTTGGTTTCTGCTGCTGGAAGTGATGTTTGTCACAAAGGTGATGTCATTGCGTTTATTCCAATTTTAGTTTCTTGGGCGTATGCAATAGTAATAATTATAAATTTTAGATGACGAAATCCTGGTCGCTATGAAAGGCAACTGAAATCTCTAAACGCCTCACACTTTAAGTTTTTGTTTCGAGCAATGATATTGGTTTCAACGTTCGGTTTGCTTTGTAGTTTATTGTTACAGTCAATACGTTTCCGTGTTAGCAATTAATCTACACATTTCCTTAACCTACATTGTGCAATCAAGTTTAAAAATACAGTGCTCCTCATTTATACTGTATAGAGATACAAAGGTAGACAATTTAATAAATTTCACATAATTTAGTTCTTATTGTCAATCATGCCATTCAGAAAGTTATATGGAAACATACCTGTTTCAGTGCTGTTAGGAAACACACCCATCGCGGCGTTGTAATATTTTCAGCTTGGAAATACATGTGTCGGGTTTGTATTAGGGATGTGCCGGTACCAAGTACCGGTACCGGCGCCGTTACCATGGCGCGACTAACTGACTTATTACATTCATTACAAACTGCTTTGGATTCATCGTCTTGTGATATACTAAAATACTCCCATATTATTGAACTATCACTTCTACCGGACGACATTATTTAAATAGTTTTGAAGTACTATCAATAACCCCCTGTTTAAAAATAAAAAACTGATATTCATTAACTTCAGTGTAGATCTACATAGTTAGGTCACCAAAAATTTTTACAAGAATTTCATATTATATGCTTAGTCAGTCAACAGTACCGGTACCGGTACCGGCAAAAAACGTGGTACCGGCACATCCCTAGTTTGTATATAATTTTTAACTGGAAACACCTTTCGTGGTATTGTATTATTTTCTTCTAAGAAACATGCGTTGGATGGTAATTGTGAAGCATATCCGTCGGGGTAGTACAACAATTTCTATTGAACACACAGTCATCGAGGTGGTATATTGTTTTTAAGAAAAAATTAGACTAATATATTATTTTAGACCAGCTAACACAAGCATAAGCGCGTAGTAGTGTTTTCGGTATTTTAGCACAACCGTAAGGGTATGATAATTTTTTAGACATTTTGACACATCCGTAAGGGTGTTAACAGTGTTTTTGACATTTTGACACATCTGTAAGGGTGTGAACAGTGTTTTTGACATTTTGACACATCTGTAGGGGCGGCACGTTATTTGTTGATTGGAAAACACGTCCATAAAGCTAATATGTTATTTTCAGTCATACCCAAAAGGTAGTACACTGTTTAATATCACCCTCCTGCCAGAAGTTCTCCCACTTCCGAAAAGCAACCAAGTTGGCACATTGCCAAGACTGAAGCTATATAAATGGGCGAACTTAGTAATTTCATTTCATTTTGGCTTTACATCGCTACAGATTAGTCGGTTTAAATTTTAGCAATTATACGCTATCGGATAATTATTAAATAGACAACTACTTATGAGTACTATAATTCCTTAAAAGCAATAATGGCATTCGTTTGTGATCAATGCGGCAAGCAATTCACACGACGGGACAAGATGATACGGCACAACAATCAAGTCATGATGGAGTGGAGTGGCGATGCGATAAATGTAATGAAACGTTCAGTCGAAGGGATGCTCTTACGCGACATATGAAACGAAAACACAGCGTCAACCCAGATCAAACATTAAATGACTATCAACCACAGTCGAACAAAAACCGTCTTAACTCAAATGGGAAACAGATGGCGACGGTGACACGGAACGCAAATTTTGACGAGCAACGACCGGCAAAGGAGCGAGGTGTCGAAGACGATCTTGACTATCTAATGACGATGGCGAACGAAATCAATGGGTGCGCACAGCGGTCAATGGTTGCAGAAGAAACGGATTCAATGTAGTTACTCGAATGGATCAAGGCTTTCAAAGGCTACATCCGGAGTTACTATAACATACCCAAGTATATCGTCACTGATCTCTCAATGTTTCTCCAGCAATCAAAAGTCATAGTGGAGAAGTTACTTCAACAACAACGTCACCGTGGTATCAAATTATGGATCAGTGTTCAATGCGTACTAAACAAACTCGATGGATCGACGATGACGGCACATTTCAACAACAAAGCCCGAACAATTCTTCCCGGGTCAAACGTCACAGTTGATATCACAAGCGTTTTCAACGAGATAATTAAGAAGCTCGAAGATTTCGAAGGACGCGGGTCCGGTTGGATATTGGATGACGTCAAACATGCAGATGTTCACATCAGCACATACCAACCGTTGCGTGGGTCATCGTACAAAGAACTTCCAGTGTCAATTCGCAACAAACACGCGATTCTCAACGTACAAAATAGCGACAACAAATGCTTTGCATGGTCAATTTTAGCAGCACTACACACGTTCGACTATAAGAAACATCCGGAACGTGTCGGCAATTATCAAAAACATATGGACGATCTTAATATGGAAGGAATCACGTACCCAGTAACACTTCAAGATGTCCCTCGATTCGAGCGGCAGAACAACATCGCAATTAACGTGTATGGTTTGGAGGACGACAGAGTCATATACCCACTATTTATATCTAACACTCAACATGAAAAATATGTGCATCTTCTACTATACAAGAATCATTATTGCTTAGTGCGCAGCTTGGATGCTCTTTTATTTGATCAGAAGAACTATGAGCACAAGAAATTTTTTTGTAGCAGGTGTTTAATTCCATGTTATACTAAACAACAACGGGACGAGCACATGCAACGATGTCGAAACAGTCAACCAACTCGAGCAGAAGTACCCCCAAGCAACTCAAAACTCGAGTTCAGCAATCTACATCGTATGCAGCGAGCACCCTACATTATTTATGCTGATTTCGACTGTATTCTCCAAAAGATTGGCATTACCGAACACACACCCTCAAAATCATACACGAACGCTTATTAATGTCATACCCCATGTGGATTTGGACTATTAGAGGTGTTTGGTTGCTGCAACGATATGTTGGAGATTGGGGAACCCATTATATATCGAGGTGAGGACGTAGTCAGGAATTTCCTCCAGCAAGTAATCAAATTGGCGACGGTATATCAACAAAAGTATATGGATCACCAGAAGTCTATCATAATGACGGACGAAGATTGTATAAATCACCGAAATGCAACAATGTGTTACTTATGTGATGGATGGTTAAAGCAGGGTGACAAGGCAAAAGATCATTGTCATCTATGCGGACGATACCGTGGTGCGGCACATCTTAAGTGCAACATAGGCTATCGATTAAGTCGTGATGTTACAGTGCTATTCCACAATCTACGGCGTTACGACGGTCATCTCATTATGCAAGAAATCGGAGCGATATACAAGCAGATGGGTCTTGAAATAGAATGTATTGCAAAGGGAATGGAGGACTATATGACGTTCAGTATCAAAAGCAAATCGAAGAAGGCGATAAAAAACCGACAATGTAGAGGTGGTCAAAGTCATGGTTGTAAAAACCCATTCATAATGGATGAAGCAGATGAAGATTGCGACGATGATGACGAATGTTGGGATGAACATGCAGATGGTATAGACTTTATTGTGGGAAACGATGACGACGATGAGGATGAAGACAAGATTGGATGGACAATTCGCTTTATCGACACAATTCAATTTCTACCCTCATCACTTCAAACACTTACAGACAATCTCAAAAAGAAAGATATCGATGCGTTCACGGCAACCAGAAAAACGTTCGGTAACAAAGTCGATCTCATTCTTCGTAAAAGAGTATACCCGTACGAGTACATGGATAGCATGCAGCGATTTAGGGAAACAGAATTATCTCCTCAGTCGGCATTTTATTCGTCTTTTACTCATCACTTTGGTCATTGGTGAAGAAGACGCTAAAACACACCCGTCTGCCGAAGAAAGCCCAAACCAACATCGTCTAAGCATGCGTGGAGAGTACAATGCTTTTTGATTGCCAAGCAAGGACGTGGTATAATACGGAGGTGAAAGCGCTGCAATCAGTGGTGGACAAGGCATACCGGTATGTATGGAGCAACAATAATTAAGCACCGCTGAGACAAATGGAACGGGAGCGGCGCAATATGTTTGATCTGCGAATGCAGCTGGATGTCGGAACGATACGCCGAAAAATAGAAGAACGAACGCTCCAGCGAATCGGCCACGTACTCCGGATGGATAACGCTCGGCTGACGAAGCAAGTAGTGCTCGGGTGGAGCCCAGGATTAGAGGATATCCCACGGGAAAGAAAGAAACATCGGAATACGGTAGCATATTGGAGGAAGCTATTGAAGGAAGCGAACGTGAATCCTGATAACGTAGAGAACCTGGCGAAGGACCGCAGCAAATGGCGAAAGATGGTGGCCAAGAGGGTCAAGCTTATTCATCAATGGGAAAAGGATCAAGCAAACGTAACACCAGCGCAGACGGAGGGAAACCGCAGCCAATGGCGGTCGAGGGTGATAGGGGAGGACGCATGACGATGTGAATGGGAAGGATGTAACAAACTGTGCAAATCGAAGTCAGGTCTGTCGGTCCATGTGAAACGAATGCATAGAGAGGCCTCGGCGGCAGTGGCATTTAAGTGTGGCAAATGTGGAGGGACGTTTTCACAACAAGCGAATCTCAAAAACCACAACAAAACATGTAGAGCTACGAATGCGGCGGCCTCTAGCAACAGGTTCGCCTGCGAGAGATGCGGGCGAGAATACAGCAAACCAAACATCGCTCGACATCGACGAATGTGTCATGGCGGAGTAGATATGGGTGAGGACGTATCGGACGGACAAAGGGCGACGGAAGTTTCCCCTCCAAGGCAGTATAAGTCGCGACGGAAACAATGCAACACCTGCAGCGGGTGGTGGTATGCGGCAACAAACATGGCACGTCACCAACGAAGTTGCAACTAGAGACGAGAGGTTCAGGCTTACCCCATCCGGGTGAACGCCTTGAATGGGGAATGAATGGGAATGGGGATGGACAATTCGCTTTATCGACACAATTCAATTTCTACTCTCATCACTTCAAACACTTACAAACAATCTCAAAAAGAAAGATATCGATGCGTTCACGGCAACCAGAAAAACGTTCGGTAACAAAGTCCTTCTCATTCTTCGTAAAGGAGTATACCCGTACGACAGGGAGTAACCGGAATTCCGGTTCCGGCGAAAATCGTGTTCCGGTTGCGGTTCCGGCAAAGGGCAAAAACCATACCGGAACCGGAATTCCGGTTTAAAAACTTTGTTTGAAATTTTCCACGTTTTTTCTTCATCCTGTAATCCAAACATATGTAATATATACTATACAATGATCAAGCTATACAACCAAGCAAAAGAAAAGATTAACCAACCAATTTGCCGTGTGAAACGTAAGTAAGGCACATAATTAGAGCAGGGATTTTTCATAATAACCTGCAGGAGTTTGTTAAATCAAAGCCAGGTCGATGCTTGTAGCAGCTATTTTACACATCCAGAAGTCTGTGGGATACGTTTGCATTAAACCGGTCCAATTCGATAACAGAGCATGGCTTACGCAGAAGTACTTAAGGTATGCTTGGCTAACATAAATTTCGTCAAGCAGACGCCAGTGCGCTTGTTAACTTGGTAAATCAGTCTAAATTGAAGTAAACTAACGTTATCTGCAACGCAGCTAGAAACTGCTTTCTTGGAAATAAACTGTATTTATTGAAACTGTGCGAGCAGCATCACAATGTGTCTCATTTATAGCATTCTGATTAGAAAGTTATCATCATGATCTAACTGACGGGCACTGTTTGTCCAACGCTAGCCTAAACAGTGTCTCTGACCACTGATCAGAAAATTACCTTCTATCTATTATTTTCTCTTAGAATCATATAAAACAATAATTTTAAGTTTACTACAGAAGAACATGTAACAAACGTATGTGTAGTAAAGGGAGGCGACTGGACACAGAGCGAAAGTGTGTATTCTACGCTCCCAGCTTTGTAAGCACATTCGATTTGACGCAGTATACGCAATGGTGTATAGTGGAAGACATTTTTTGCTCTGAATGTCGAAAAACCGACATATTTGATCGATAAATAAACATTATTAGCTTCCTCAGTCTCTTTAAAGTTTCAGAAAGGCAATAATACCATCGCAATACATTAAGTTTAATGTAAAAGTTATTTTTAATGCATTTTAAATCCACTATACCTTCATTTCTTCCATCATCTGTTTTACTATATATAAATTTCGAAGACCAGGTTCCGGTTCCGGTTCCGGACCCGGCTTAAATGGACGGTTCCGGTTCCGGTAAATTTCGGTTCCGGTTATTCCCTGCCGTACGAGTACATGGATAGCATGCAGCGATTTAGCGAAACAGAATTACCTCCTCAGTCGGCATTTTATTCGTCTCTTAGCGAGGATAGTATGGGTACATGTAGTACAGATAGTACGAGTACATGGATAGCATGCAGCGATTTAGCGAAACAGAATTACCTCCTCAGTCGGCATTTTATTCGTCTCTTAGCGAGGATAGTATTAGCTACGAAGACTACAAGCACGGGCAAGCAGTTTGGGTTGAATTTGGCATTCAAAACATGGGAGAATACCACAATATCTACCTCAAAACCAATGTCTTATTGTTATGCGACGTTTTTGAAAATTTAAGACGATTCGCTCTCGACGAATACCAACTCGACCCCAACTGGATTCTCTACGGCATCGAAATTGTATCGCGAAGCACAACAGGGACTAAATATCAAAATCAAGGATGTTCAGGAGTGGCTAAGAGCACAGGAAACCCACACATTGCACAAACCCAGAAGAATTAGATTCAAGAGACGTCGTACTATAGTAAAACGTATAGGCGACCTCTATCAAGCAGACTTAGCTGACATGCCGAACCTTGCAACTTACAACGACAATTTTAAATACTTACTTATTGTGATTGTTTTTCAAAGTTTGCATGGGTGGTTTCAGTAAAGAACAAAGCGGCAAATACCATTCTAACAGCCTTTAAATCAGTGTTTTAAGAAACAAAACCCGATAACTTTCAAACAGATAACGGTAAAGAATTTGTAAATAGTTTAGTATATGACTACTGTAAAGGTAAAGGTATTAATGTATACACAGCAAAGAACAAAGAAACCAAGGCAAGTATGGCGGAGCGTTTTATACGTACACTAAAGAGTAAAATCTACAAGTCGATGACAGCTCGTAATTCTCGACGTTATATAGATGATTTGCAAAGTATAGTGAAAACATATAATAACACTGAAAATAGTTATGGATTTATTCCCTCCAAAGTTTCGGTGGATGACGAGGATGATATACGGGAGAAGCTATTCCCAGCTAATGACATTGATGTACGTTATAAATTTCAACTCGGAGACGTTGTGCGCATCAGTAAACAACGATTACCGTTTGAACGTGGTTTCAATCAGCTTTGGTCGCGTGAAGTATTTACAATCAATAACCAACTTCCATTCAACCCTCCGGTATATGAGATAAATGATGCAAATAATGAAACCATTTTAGGTAGGTTTTATACTCAGGAGCTTCAAAAAGTATATGTTGCAGATGATAAATATAAAATTGAAAAAATAATATGAAAGCGCAAGACAAAGAAGGGTACAGAATACCTAGTCAAGTGGTTGGGGTACCCCAAGTCAATGAACTCATGGGTACATGAACGCGATTTGCGACCTTAGGGGTACAAAGCGTATCCATAAAGCAGGGAATAACCGGAACCGGAACCAGCAACCGGAACCGTCCATTTAAACCGGATCCGGAACCTAGTCTTCGAAATTTATATATAGTAAAACAGATGATGGAAGAAATGAAGGTATAGTGGATTTAAAATGCATTAAAAATAACTTTTACATTAAATTTAATGTATAGCGATGGTATTATTGCCTTTTGAAACTTTAAAGAGACTGAGGAAGCTAATAATGTTTTTTATCGATCAAATATGTCGGTTTTTGGACATTCAGAGCAAAAAATGTCTTCCACTATACACCATTGCGTATACTGCGTCAAATCGAATGTGCTTACAAAGCTTGGAGCGTAGAATACACACTTGCGCTCTGTCTCCAGTCGTCTCGCTTTACTACACATACGGTTGTTGCATGTTCTTCTGTAGGAAACTTAAAATTATTGGTTTATATGATTCTAAGAGAGAATAATAGATAGAAGTTAATTTTCTGATCAGTGGTCAGAGACACTGTTTAGGCTAGCGTTTGACAAACAATGCCCATCAGTTAGATCATAATGATGATAACTTTCTAATCAGAATGCAATAAATGAGACACACTGTGATGCTGCTCACACAGTCTCAATAAATACAGTTCATTGCCAAGAAAACAGTTTCTAGCTGCGTTGCAGATAACGTTAGTTTACTTCAATTTAGACTGATTTACCAAGTTTACAAGCGCACTGGCGGGTGCTTGACGCAATTTATGTTAACCAAGCATACCATAAGTACTTCTGCGTGAGCCATACTCTGTTAACGAGTTGGAATGGTTTAATTCAAACGTATCCCACAGACTTCTGGATGTGTAAAATAGCTGCTACAAGCATCGACCTAGCTTTGATTTAACAAACTCCTGCAGGTTATTAGGAAAAATTCCTGCTCAAATTATGCGCCCTACTTACGTTTCACACTGCAAATTGGTTAGTTAATCTTTTCTTTTGCTTGGCTGCATTGGAACTTGATCATTGTATAATATATGTTACATATGTTTGGATTACAGGACGAAGCAAAAAACGTGGAAAATTTCAAACAAAATTTTTAAACCGGAATTCCGGTTCCGGTATGGTTTTTGCCGTTTGCCGGAACCGCAACTGGAACACGATTTTCGCCGGAACCGGAATTCCGGTTACTCCCTGCCATAAAGATATACATACATAGACACATACGGGTACAAAATAGGGGTACAGAGCTACAACATAGGGATACACATTTTGGCATACAGCGTAAACGTAGGGTACAAAGACAGGGTACAGGGGTACATAATAAGGCTACCCTGGGTATAGAATAGGGGTACAAACCGTACCTGTAGAGCTATAGGGGTGCACAGGGGTACAGAATATGGGTATAAAGCGTAGTCGTAAAGGAAAGGGGTACATAAGGGTACAAAGTTCTTAAAAAGTGTTGATCATGTATAATCTTTGATAATTATGGTTCGTGTATGTATCAGCTGCAATCATGCTTATACTTCTCGTCAGCATAGACATAAGAAAACTTGTAGAGCTCAACCGCAAAATTTACAACCAGTTTCTCAAGTTGTGATACTGATAGCGTACTATTACCTCTGGAATTACCGTTCACGTGTGTAGTAAGTGGTCAAACAGGTAGTGGAAAGACTCAATGGATATATCGATTGTTGAAACATGGACTGTTTGATAAACCAGTTAACAAAATTTTGTATTGTTACAGCATATTTCAAGATATTTATGGTAAAATGTTGAATGAAATTTCAAATTTAGAACTTTACGATGGCATACCCACAGAGTTTGCCTCATCTAATGGGCACACAATCTGTATATTAGATGACTTGATGATTGAGGCAGCAAATGACAAAAAGCTTGCAGCAGCGTTTTCTCGAATGCGACACAGCAAACTCAGTACGATATTTGTAACCCAACATTTGTATCATGAAGGTAAATATATGCGAACAATCACACGAAATGCTCAATATATGGTTTTGTTCCCCAACTTTCGAGATCAGTCGATGATTAATACGTTGGGTAGACAAATGTGGCCTTCAAAACCTCACTTTCTATCAAACGCATTTGAGCAAGCAACTAGAGAACCGTTTGGGTACTTGTTTCTTGATCTGAAACCAGCTACAGAGAGTGTACTAAGGGTGAGAGAATATATTCCCTGACGATGAACAGTTGTTTGTATATTCTTAAAAGGGATTTCTTCACAATATAATTAGCATTATGTCTCGAAATATTGAACGTAATTTACCAGCGTTAAAGTTTCTTGGTGGATCATCGTCTAAAGTTGTTTCAGCTGCTATAAAAGTAGCACCCATATCTCTACTTAACGCATTTGCGGAGATTGCATATAACTTATTACAAAATACGAAAACAAAACGTAAAGTTCTTAAAAGCATTGCAAGTAAACGACTTTCGATTTCAAGAAAGAAAAAGACACTCAAACCTACTGTAGTCAAAAGTTTGATTAATTACTTTAATAAACATTATGGCACATAGGATGGCAGTAAAGTTGGCTAGATGTCATGAAAAATAGGGGATTGCAGGATAAGGTACCAGTTAGAAATAAGGTAACAATTTACGAAAGCAAAGAAAACCCAGACTTGTCACTTAGGTTTCCTAAAAATTTGCGAAATAAAGCTAAATTAATGTTAAACAATATAAAAGATTTAAAGTTGAATGACAACAACCTAGTAATCTACCCGGATAAAACTGTTGGTTCCAATATTTTCGATTTGGTCAAGTACTTTATATCAGATGTTAACTTTTCACCCTCTCGACCTCTTGACTCCGACAAATTTGAAACGTTACTCGCTGGTGTACCTCTATCAGCATTTGGGAAGGGTAGAAAAAGTAGAGCTGTGGAACATAAAACTAAATGGAGAACACACTGTTCTTAAAAAGGCATCAACCAATCGAAATCGAGCAGACAACTATATAAAGTTTTGCATTCCTCAAATGTAATCAGTCTTAGTTTTGCTTTCATCAGGAACGGTGGTGTTTTATTCAGGAGCTGTTTAAACATATTATTAAATACCGTTATGGAACATACCAAATATTGCACTACAACCGACGGCGTACCACTCGTATTATTTCGATCGGGATGGAGCGTCTTCAGCAACTTCAATGTGGGATGGATAATGATCAATGGCGTCAAATACAATTGTGTCGAGCAATGGTACCAAAGCGAGAAGGCACGTTACTTCAACGATACGGAATCATACAAAGCGATAATGTCAACGTTCAATCCATCTCAACAAAAAAATCTAGGTCGTCAAATCAAAAACTTCGATGCGAACAGGTGGTACGACAATGCACCTTCGATAATGAAAGTGGGATTACGTGCAAAGATGCAACAGCTACATCATGTACGCGCCACACTCATTGGTACAGAAAACGCACTAATAGCGGAGGCCTCAGAATAGGATCAGTATTGGGGTACTGGGATCAGCATGAACGACTCGAAAAGCAGAGACGTTTCTCAATGGAAGGGGCAGAACAATTTGGGTGGACTTTGGATGGAATTGAGGGACGAAGCGAAATAACTAATATGACAATAACTTCAAATGTTGGATGTAGCGTTGACTTATTATATTTATCATATGAAATTGATGCTTTTGATTATGATATATATGTTTCGTTTCACAGGGGGTATTTGGAAATTTAAACCTAGAGGTACAGTATTATTGTTCTCAAGTGGAAAGTTGGTATTGGTTGGTATCAAGTCAAAATGCGAAGGAAAAATTATATTAGATACTGTGATTGATACGTTACATAAATTGGGCTATCAATCTTTTTCAGTACTTCAACCATACGTCGTTAATGTAGCTGGTTTGCTTAAAAGTGGCTTTACATTAAATTTAACAGATCTTTATGAGCAGCTTAGAGAGTTACACAGTAATGTACGAAACAGAACTGCATAATAGCATGAAGCTCAAGATAAATAAAGGTATAGCTTTGATTTTCAGTAGTGGGAATGTAGTTATAACAGGTTGCAAATGTGTAATCGATTTTTATTTGTTGTGCAATACATTGTATAATATTCTTAAAAGGCTTCAATAAAATATTATAATCAATCATGGAAGTTGTTGTTGTATGTGACTTGAGCGAACCAGTTGTTGAGTTTCCGACAGCATTTTGTGCAATCAGGGTTAGAGTACTGGACTTTGAGCTTCCCGATAAGTATGTAAACATAAAGGGAGGCACCGTTGAGTATTTTTCAAACAAATCTTGGAAACAATTTAAGGTAGAAAAGGGATACTATACAATTGATAATCTATTATGAATTATCATACCTAAACACATTAAATGATTTAGTACCAGTATTGAGTTTACTGTCAACCCATGCTGTGTTATAGTCAGTGTATATTTGCTAGACAACGCAGAAATAAAATTATTTTCCCTAATTCAGGAGTTGTTTGGCTTTGAAAACTCTCATTGGAAAAATGTTAAACACGCAGGGAATAAATGTGTGGATTTTGGAAGGTGCAAACCTACTTTTGTTATGAGCTCATTTGTAAAAGATCGATATAGTTAATGGAAGATATAAACCATTGCTACATGTAATATCAGCACCCAAAAATACTATATCGTTAGACTTGAATAATTGTATGTTTAAAGTGCTGGGTTTTGAGGTATTAGACTGTAAATTCAAAGCCATGGAGTTTTTTCAAGGAGCAAAAATGGTCATTAGGTTACAGTTCTCGTAAAGTTCTTAAAAAGGACTATTGCACTTGCTAAATATACGTCAAGATGGCGCTACCTTTGTGCTTTAATTCGTCAAAACAGCTTAATGCAGTACTAACAAAGAATATAAAGAAGAAAAGTCTTAAAAAGGATCGTAAGAAGAAGAAAAGAAAAAGCAAGCATGGCAAACGAATGCGGCGTCAAAAACTTAACTGGCAGGGGAATCAATACCCCGTTCAGCAATCGATCATCTCCACACAGCTGGTGGAAGTCGCATGTGAAACAACGCTACCAAGCATTGATACGGATGATTCGTTTCGTTTTAAAATTGGTGAACGTGCATTTGATTTAATTGATATATCAGAAATATTTGCATATATTGTATTTCAAATACTAAAAGGGGATGGGAAAGAGGTCAAGGACGCAACTATCAAATTTGCACCATGTAATATGTTTGGGTACGCACTTTTTTCTTCAGTTGAAATGAAAATTAATGGAGAACCAATAACCTTTAACCAAAAACATTACCCTTGGATGACATATATATTGTACATGCTACATATGAGTGAAGAGCAAAGGAAACAATATTTAGCAGGATGTCTCTATAAACCGGATCAGACGTATTTGTTTGATGATCTACAAGATAATGATGGTTCCGTTTATAGGAACGCGTTGACTTCAATGTCACAAAAATGTGAACTTACTTTCCTATCATTACAGACTCACAGTTAACACCGACTGATCTACCCCCATAAAGCAGACTAGAGTTTAAATTTACTCGAATTTCACCATCACTGATATTATTGCATGAACCAGAATAAACTTTTAGTTCGAATAAACGATTTTAAACTTTAAATACCAAAAGCAAGGCTCACAAAACAAGCTCTGGAATATCAAGATAAAATTTTACATAGTAGTGGGGTTAAATTCCCTAGTATACGGTATAAGATTCAAACGCTTTCAGTAAATAAAGGATTGCAGAATGTGGATTGGACAATTTTTGAAGGATCATTACCACGTGGAATATACATTTGGGGAATAACACAAGAAGCTTATGCTGGTGCACCCAAATCAAATCTGTTCAAGTTAAGTTTACCAGATATGAATAGTTTTACCGTGTTTATGAATGACGATAGATACCCGTGTAATATATCTCTACCGTGCAAGATTGGTAACGATATGAGATTGTTTTATAATACCTTATATGCACTAAATGGGAGAACAGAGAATTTGAGATTAACTGAAGTTGGTTTTCGACATGGTGCAGGTTATCAGATATTTTGTATTGATTTGAGCAGAGATCACAGTAACGATTGCAATTATCTTTCAAACCCACCAGATGGGCAATTGAGACTTTCTATTGATTTTGCGGAAGAGTTAAAGAAGGCTATTGTGATTTTCGCAATGGGAGAATTTACAGCTGAGTTGAACATAAACTCAAATAAAGAAGTATTTTGGAATAAAATGTCTTAAAAAGAATGAGGTTGGTGTGAATAGTAGTAATGGCGGTTGATAAGCGAGTTGTATTATGTAGTGCATTGTTTGTAATACTTATATGTGAAACACTTTTATTGCTACTAAGTACCAGTTGTACAGTTCAATCGGATTCGTTATGTTTTGATGATTGGACAAACGGGTCAAGCGAAAAAAGGAACCCCGCAGAAGGTTACGATACTAATTGATCAATAAAACATCATCAATCTACACTTCAACGTTCGACTCAAACCACCGAAAGGTCTTAAATGGAACGCACAGATGGTTTATCTATTCAACGTGTTTGAACATTTGTTTATGAAACTATCGATACCATATCAACACGGACTCATATTGGTACGATTGGTTGGGATTTATCCCGGATACACATTCAGCAACCATTATATGGGAGCAAGATTTATGACACATCTCGCAACATACGATTTGGACAAAGTGCTTCGTCAACGATACATTGGAATCAACATTCGCGAAGCGTATCAATAATG
Organism: Trileptium ribeirensis; assembly: GCA_030248225.1. Lineage (NCBI taxonomy): Eukaryota > Metazoa > Nematoda > Enoplea > Enoplida > Thoracostomopsidae > Trileptium > Trileptium ribeirensis. The sequence continues at coordinate 21,030 of JASANE010011363.1, forward strand.
GATCAGTATGTACGCAATACTTATCTTCAAAACGAAATTGTTTATTGGCAAAAGCAGGTGGATGAGCTTAGACGTCAATGTCAAGCTAAGAGCGACTATATAGACGGGCGATCGAAGGAGGAAGAAAATTTGGTCAAGGTTAAACGACGACGACAAGCGGTGATAAAGGCAGTTGAGTTCATAACGAAGAACGAAAACAATTTTAAACAGTCTTTGTATGAATTATCATTATCGTACCCTATGTTGTATGTTGAATATTATCATGATATTATTAAATTGTGTAATATGTTTGATTTGAAGTAAAAAGAAAAAACATAATGGTAGCCAATACCGTGTATGCGGTGTAAAGCCATCTGATGATTCCCTTGGCAGGGATGAAATGTTTTTAAAAAGGCTGTGTACTTCAATTTATTAAATCAGTTTACACTTTCATTCATCGAGAACAGTCTGTCATGTTTCTCCACTTCAGAAGACACTTTGTACATGGTCATACTGGTCACGTTGCCAGCGGTAATTCACGTCTCATCAGGGATTACAAAGAAAATATCTACGAAACGGTGCTCAATGGCGATGATCACTTCGAGCGGCAAGATAACCGGATGGAACACTTTAAAATATTCAACAGAGTCATTGGTTATCGAGGATGGACAGGTGAACCAGGCTACATATTATGTGTGGTGACAGAAGGCAATGTGGTCATAACGGCATTCGTCTACGACCATCCAGTTCATGCGCGGGTACGAAAGTATCAATTGGTGCATCAATATGGTGCTAAAAGGGAATTAATGAAGATATTGTATATGTTAATATTTATACTTTATATGTTGTGTGTGTATATGTGTATGTATATATTACATTTCATCTGTATTATTGTGTATGTAATTTTCTCAATAAACAAAAACAATACGTAGCGGTAGCCTACAGCCGCCTGATGAGGCCCGTGGCACGGCCGAAACGTTTGAACTAGCAATATACATCAAATTAAGTCTGTTTATTGCAGTATTTATGTATAGCAAACCAAAATCCATATTAAAGCTATAAGTATGTTTATGTGTGTATGTATTTATATATATATGTACAGTAGACATGTATGCCCACACATATATACATATAAATAATAGCAATCCCCAGCACAAAACTCACAACCACCACCACACACCGGTGGTGGGGTAAAACAGCTATTTTTCATCTACTGAAGTAGGGTTCAGGGGGGCTATCTCAACCCCCAACGACCTTACCTATGCCCCAAGGGTATCACCCTACCAACCTGGTGCGCCCCCCCCCTCCGCAAGCGTACGACAAACTTTAGCAAAAATTGAGGTAAAATGGACAAAAATATCATCAGAAGGCTTACCCCTACTGGCCCTCGAGGACGTCTAACCCCATGAGACGACCTAACACCCCCCGGACCATGATTACCGTCCCGGGGACCGCGGAGCATGAGCATGTGTGCCGTAAGACGTTACAAATTAGAAATCGGTAGTTGTAACTTTTCTGCCAAATATAGATCATCCTATTTCTTAGTTACTACATTAATGCAGATTATTATTACAACTACGACTACACTTCATGAACGAACAGGCGGATATCGTTATAGTTAAAGAAATAACGAAAGCTGAAGTCAACTTTCACCTGTCGAAATAAGTAGTGGCAAAAGGCCCGGATACATCAGAACAAACTGATGGACAGCTCTAAAAGATGCTGGATTGGAGAAGCTTGCGGAACTGCTGAACAGGTGCCTGAAATTTTAAAAATACCAGATGATTGGAGAAGAAGTGCACTCGTGCCGATATATAAGAACAAATGAGACTCGCAAGAGCGCCAGAACTATCGCTGCATAAAGCTGCTGAGTCACACGATGAAAGCATACGAACGTTCTAGACAGCAGCATTCAAAAGAGCTTTCCTATTGACGATATCCAATTTGGATTCAGAAACGGATGAAGCACAACAGACTCAGTCTTCAACCTGTGGATAATGACTGAAATGTTTAGAGGGATTGGCAAAGACCAAGTCGGCATTCATTGACCTAGAGAAAGCATATGACACTTACCCAGTGACCTCAGTGTCTCCGCGAGGACAATGTCCTCGACGCGTACAAAAAGCCATCAAAGACATGTACTAAACATCACAACACACTTCCGATGCCGATAACAGTGGCCTGCACCAGGGCAACGCCATTTAGCCCTTCCTGTTTATTATCATCATGGCTGTACTGGCCTGAAAAATCAATGCCAAAGCGCCATGGATATGTTGTTTGCGGATGCCCTCGCAGTGATCGACGCTATAATCGTGAGTGTTGAAGAGTGACTGGAAATATAGCGCGATGCCCCCCCCCCGCCCCTGCAGGATTCCATTTAAACTCCTGAGGGCAGTATATTCGACAATAATCGGACCTAACATACTCTACGGCGATGAATACAAGGATGCTGCAGACGGCGCAAATGAAGATGTTGCGTTCACTACAAGGAAACACCAAAATGGAGAAAATTCCGAATGAGACAATCCTGAACAATATGGAGATCGAACGTATCATCGAAGTGTCAAGGTCCAATTTTGCGTTCTTTTGGTAAAAAAACATTTAGAGTCTTCCAGTAGCAAGGCAAATGTCTACGACAAACGTAACTCAGAGCGAGCCGATGAAATAATAGTTAGATTCCAAAGAGTACTTAAACCCAGTGGCGCAGTTAAATCTAGAAAACTTGGATTTTTATTCCCAGCATATCTACAACTTGTTTGCACAAGTCAGAGAGGAGTAACGTTTTATATCCTTAAAAATAGAATAGCTTCTTCCGGGGCTGGCGAAGAAGCCAGCACCGACTTAATTTTAGGCTTAGTACATGCCTGACAAGTGCTTTAGTGTAGGCTAATGCTCAGGCTTAGTATATCGAGGACAACATAGCTTGTACATTAGTAGAACAAAACAGAGCTAGAATAAATTTTAGCGTTTAACATCTCGACAAATTAGCGTTTATTTGGGTTCACCAACACGGGCCCCGCCTGAGCTGACAAAAGGAACGGCAAAAAAGGTTTGGTACTAGCTAACATGTGATCTGACCTCCGCCTGGATCAAGTCCTGGACATTGTTATATGAACAAGAAAACCTACATACCACAGAAAATTATGTTAAACGGGACAAAAGTATTATGAAAGATGGTAAGTCCGTGCGACCTAGCATCAAGCTAGGGACTGTATGAATGGAGTTAGGCCAAATGTTTCATGCCCTGAATGTTTGAAAAACAGTGTCTCTTCTAGCATTTTCCAGCACGAAACAATATTAACCCTTTCCTTTTTAAATTAATGTGTATTTGGTACAGTCTTGAAGAACATATCTCGCAGCGGCGGATTGAACCTGGATCGTTTCGGTGATTGCCTCGTACGCTAGCCACTGTACTACACTATTTGTGAGCTGTTGCTCGGTTCCGTGGAACATCACAAAGCGTGCGAACAGCAATAATTCATGTAGCACATCGTTCTGCAGTGTACGCCCTGATAAATGAGATAATTCGAACGAATATATATGTTAAATGCTAGTAGCATTAATCTAGGTGTTACTGGACTCAGCTAGACGTACCAGTGCAGAAAATAACCATCTGACAATGTTTGTTCTATTTTTAGGTAGTCAATCCTCCTTGTACTAAAAAGTTGCTAAATCCTCCTCGTACTAAGTCAATCCTCGTACTAAAAAGTTAGGATAAAAATTTTCACAATTGCAGTTTTGAAACTTGTGTACTTGAGAGGGCGGTTTCGAGATATAACAAAAATTATTAGAGATTTGGACTTATCGCATACAGTTACCCTACAAAAGAATCATTATGTGCGATTCCGTGACAACAACTTTTCGGTCAAATTTTTCCGTTTTATCAAGCGGGAGCCTTGGCCAAAAATCGAAAAAAAGAATTTTTCTGCATTTGGTGAATGTGAACGACGCAGATCGACAAGACAAATTTAACGAAGCCATTTTTAGCTCAACCAGATTAGCCAGACCAGCTCAACCAGACTTGCCGAGTTATGTGTCAACCACACTGTACGTTAACGAGTTATGGCTGAAGCAGTTTTTTCTGATATCTATAATCTCATGTCTATATACCTACCATGCGTATTGATAATGCCCGGTCATCGCTAGAAAAGACCCATACGATTGGAGATGATCCGATTATAAGAATTGCCCAACAAGTATTCCATTATGCAAAACTCTTTTTTGCCGCAGACCATACGACATTAAATTAAGCAGTGCTACTACATAATCTCGATAATTTGAAAACTACCTAAAATATCAAACAACTTAACATCACTAAGTATAATCCAACTATTGCCGAGACATAGTAGTCGCATTCGATTGTGACCATTGGCAAAATCTCACGCGGCCAACAGCGACATCAGCATGGTTGGCTATTGGGACTAACTGAGCATAATAGTAACGTTGTCTCCGATTTTGTATTCCGTACCGTACTATCAGGACGCTTATTACCATAATTGTCCAGCACGTTCGACTGGGTTCTCGAATCCTAACAGACAGCTTTAGAACCTTCATCGACGGATTACGACAACTTACTGCCGCATGCCCAACAGTTCACCCATGATACCGTCAACGACCATAACAGACAATTTGTGAATCCCAATGACTTCACGGTCCAGACGCAACACAGCGATGGTCTTCGGGAACGACTCAATGATTTCTTTAGACAATGCCGTGGTGTGATGTTTGAATTGTTCAATCCATATCTCAGGGAATACATATGGTGACAGCAGTTTGCCGACAACTTGATTCTGCAACAGCTCAACAATTTGAATAACTTCTAAATGTACGTTGATCGATATTTCTAGTTTCATCTATAAAAAAATGGATTTTTCTATTTACCCATATCTGAACAACCATAAAACTGATTTTCACGATGGACCTCACACGTAAAACCCTTATCGATTCTACGTGCAATGATGAAGACATCATCTATATCAGTCCAACCCGTCGAGTTATGGTAATCTGGGCCCATGTCAACTTTAGGGGCCGGACGTTATAGCGTTAGAAAAAGAACAGCTTAGTGCAGAGGATTCGGCGGACGGTAGCCCCCCGACTTTGGATTAGCAGATGGCTTATATAGGGACCTTAGCTTTAGGCTTAGTATATTGAGAACGTTATACCATGCATAATACTTCGGCCTCTAAAGTTTACACGGGCCGTAATTTGAGTAAAAAAAACCATTTTTCGGATTTTAACTTTTAAGACATTACCATTTTCAAGGTGATCTATTATCCCAGGATTCGGTCTATGGCTTAAATTCCATACTCATTCGAAACCTAGTCTATGGAAGTAGGTGGTTTGGGGAATATTAAGGAGTTTTGACATAAATCCAAAATAGTGTAATATATCCATACCAAATCCGCAACCAAACCAAGAATAATGGATAACATTTGACGATCACTGAAAAGGGGTGACCCTGATTTCGACGCAATGAGTTTTGTGGGCGACTGTGAGGGCAACAGTGAAAAGATGGTGGGCCCCTGCCAGGAACTAAAAGGGTACTAGAACCGAATTATATCGTTCGAACCGCATTGAAAAGCTGAATGAATAAATGCAAAATCAGCTGAATTGGACAAGGCTTTAACCTTAACCCATGAATCGAACTTGCGGATCACTATAGACTAATCTAGTCAATGCGGTTTGATTGTATATATAAAATTACACATTTTGAGAGATTGTTTTGTTTTTCTTTTGTAGTAAAATACGGTAACCTATAAAATATTTATATAAACAAAAATCATAAATATACAAGGCCGAAATCATCATTTCAGGGCTAGTCGGCCAGAATCAGTAACTAATACTGATTGTAAGATTTCCCACAGTACCGCCCGAGGTAGGTCACGATAAATTTCGGCTTTACACCTCCAAGTTTTATGTCCCACAGAGTACAAATACCACACCATTTTCTTGGATCAGCAAAACGATACCCGTACCGCGCTGTTGGACAAACAATCCAGGCCCCAACTTCACATTCTTTGAACCGAAAATCCAGATTTAGCCCCAATGCCATACCCGCCTAGGTTCTTTTCCATTATCCCCCAGGCCTCGTTTGCCCAAAAATGGTCAGGTTATGAAAATTTTGGTATTTTTGTGATCCCCTATTTCAACCAAAAATAGAATTTTTAAAATTTTAGATTTTTCGGGTCCCAAGGATCCCCCCTTGAGAACCCAAAAAAATTCTTAAAAATTGGATTTTCACCCACCATTCGACGCGGCTGGACAATCTGAGTCTAATGGTGTTATTTTTCACGGGATCCGATAACCGTATCCTTAAGTTATGGTCAAAAACTGTTCAATTGCTGAGCCTCTAAGCCTCCCATAGTTTTTCGCCATAACTTAGGATCCGAATACCGGATCCCGTTAAAAACAACATCGTTCGATTCATCTCGTCAAGCCGAGTTGAATGGTGAGTGAAAATCCAATTTTTAAGAAAAAAATTATTTGGGTTCCCAAGGAATCCGAAAAAATCTAAAATTATAAAAATCCTATTTTTTGGTTGAAATTATCAGGGGAGGTCTCGAGGAACACTACAATTTTCAGAATCTGACCATTTTTGGACAAACACGGGCTGGGGGATAATGGAAAAGAACCCTCGCCTATGTAATTGGACCACCATATTTAGACCCTCAGGTTTCTGACCGTAGAATTGAGTCACCACAATGTTCTGGTATCTGGGACTCGAACAAGTTTGTTAAATTTTAGAGTTTTTCCCGTAAACGAACGCTAAACGATATAATAGCTTATACATTTCAGTCTATGCGCTTTATACAAGCCCTAGCAAGCCAGCCAGAAATTTCAGTTGATATACGACATTTAGAGCATTGAACTAAATGAAGTATAACGGACCAAAATTTAGGCTGCAGATAGGACTGTACTTATAATAATCTAGCGTAATTATATATGCTATTTTTAAGCATAATTATTCTAGCTAATTTTAGGGCAGAAGTGAAATGCATGCCATGCCGTTCCCGATATACTAAGGCTAAGCCTTAGTCTTAGCATAAGGTAAGGTCCCTATATGATCCATGTAGTAAGCCTAAGTCGGGGGGCTACCGCCCCGCGAACCCCCGCTCTAAGCTGTTTTTCTAACGTTATGACGTCCGGCCCCTAAAGGTGACATGGGCCATTATTCTTATCGCAAACTTCATGCTAATATTTAAGCATAACAATACTAAGTATCATAAGTGGCAAAAGCAAAGCTACTTTAACATTTAGCAATACTTATGCTAAAATCCTCTAAGCCTTTATAATAATTTAAAGCTTAATTTGTTAGACAATTAAGCCCTCAAATAATGCTGAATAGTCGACAGTTACACTAAATAAGTAGCATAAGTACTCACTTAATGTTTAACGACTGCACGATATAGCTATGCTTAAAAACATCATTGCTAAATATTTAACATACACGTTTTGGCTGAAGGCTTTACAGAGTACGTTCTAAGGATTGAGGTCTGAAATCTCAACGTATATATAAACACAATGCACTGTACCAATACTTTGAGAGAAATCGCTTCACTTCACAAAAAATGAGAATATATTAGTGATGCCAGCGCGCTAGGCTTTGCGTACATTTGTGGGAAATGGTCATGCTCGTGGTATCGTGAATAAAAATTAGTTCCCACATCACCCAGTTTTCAAATGAGAGATGGAGAAGCGATGCTAACTTTAAGCCATCATAAACTCTAGATATACCCTCAGTACTAAGCGCTCATTTAAAAAATCGCAATGGTACATAACACATTTTATCTTATGTTCAATTTGTTATATTTTATGATACAATCCCAATGCGTAAACTTAGGAAGAATACCAACATAAAATGACAGAACAAATATTTTATGAGGCAACCATCCCTCAGTACATCAATTATATTTTCTGCAACACTGGATTCTGTGCTAAGACCGCTACGATATCAACATCACTTAATTTTTTAATGGTTATGATATCGGTCTAGGCAAAATTAAACTTTTGTGAAGGCCAATATTTTTCATGTCCAGCTGAAGACACGTGTATTTCATATAGTACCTCCAGCCAATTTTTTAATGGTTATGATATCGGTCTAAGCAAAATTAAACTTTTGTGAAGGCCAATATTTTTCATGTCCAGCTGAAGACACGTGTATTTCATATAGTACCTCCAGCCAATTTTTTAATGGTTATGATATCGGTCTAAGCAAAATTAAACTTTTGTGAAGGCCAATATTTTTCATGTCCAGCTGAAGACACGTGTATTTCATATAGTACCTCCAGCCAATTTTTTAATGGTTATGATATCGGTCTAGGCAAAATTAAACTTTTGTGAAGGCCAATATTTTTCATGTCCAGCTGAAGACACGTGTATTTCATATAGTACCTCCAGCCAATTTTTTAATGGTTATGATATCGGTCTAGGCAAAATTAAACTTTTGTGAAGGCCAATATTTTTCATGTCCAGCTGAAGACACGTGTATTTCATATAGCCAATTTCTCCAGCCAATTTTTAGTGACACCATATCAGTTAATCTTAGCACTGAATATTGTTAAAGAATATATTTCCCATAAATTTTAGTACTGAATGTACAGGAATAAAAATCCTCAACATTAAATGAATTTTTGAAATGCAGGAAATTATCCTTTCATTATAAATGCGAAAAATCCTAAAATATTTCCTAAAATAAATGTGTACTGAATATTCAGTAGGACCTTTCTTACTATTCAGATAATTTTTCCTTCACATTATTCCTACATTTAAAGGAAACTTTAAAATTATAATAATTTCCCGGCTATATTAGTAAGGTAACATTTCCTTCATATGAAGGAAACTTTTTCTTAAATAAAAAAGTATATATAATTTCATACTAGTAATCAAAAATTTCTCAAATATATATAAGAAAATATATACCCCTATTTCAATACGAATAATTCCAAAAAGCTGAGCACTACATCTACTAGAGACGGTTGACTGATAATAATTCTAAATCCAAACAGAACCGTTAATACAGGTCAAAACGCATTTTAGAACCATACCGATTAAGATAAGCTTACCATAAAACATTCAATGTCTACTAATCGTTGAAGTAATTAAAATGTTATTAATGATTATGAATATAAATATACCACTATTATCAGTCGCAGAAAACACGCTATCAACCTTTTAGCATAACCAATTAAAGGAGAATGTAATGCTTTTTTGCTGTTTTCAAATGTTTTATTTTAAATCAGCTTCCTCAAAAGCGTTTCATCTGCTCACTTCGATATTATAACTTTTCAGACAACACGGAATGATGCAATTATTATAGTATACGTGATGGAACTGATATCACTCTGACATATTAATTTGTTCACAAAAAAACTATTTTACACAATTATAAATACACAATCTATAATACTAAAGATGCCCTTCGACTGAGTCCATTACAAATGAATCTCTACGCATAGACGGCAATATAAACACAAAGTCGTACATTAAAATTCGTGTCTTTATTGTACTGATTCAGACATGACATTTCATTCCCGTGCTCGGAACTCTGACTATTCTTAAGCTAATTCAAAGTGATATATTATATCGCCAATGAAAATATTAATTTATCGTCAATCTAACTGCGTACACGTCTATTTTATACACGATGGTCGGAATGTCAAAAGCATTTTTAGTAAATGAAATACACCAAAATCAGTGCAGTTGAATTATCTATCCGCTGAAGATAGAGGTGTTGGAGCCTCTTCCATTGAAAAGAAGGCAAAAAATCCAAGAGGGTTTGGGCTGAACGATTTTAAATAAGTTTTATACCACAAATTTAAAAAGAAAACTAATTTATAAAGCGAAACCAAAAATGTAATGCGATGGCGATGCCCGGCAGGCATTGTCGTGTTGGCCGATTCTGTACAATAAATTTAGCTATTCCAAGATATCCCGAGTACAAAATTTCATTTATTAAGTACTATGTTCCAAACCGCTAAGGCACATATTTCTTAATATTAAGTACTACTTATATTCCTTAATATTCAGCATTAAAAGCTGTCCATAAAATGTCGGACTGCAGAACAAAAGAAATTTTCCTTAATACATTAACGGAATTTTGTACTAAATATCAAAGCATATTCCTTGCCCTCTATATTAGCGAATACATTCCATTATTGCATGGATTAACGGAAATTGAATCTTTCATATTAACGAATATAATTCTTAATATTGAGTACCTATAACATTCCGTATTAAGGTTAACACTGTGGACTATACCTCACCAAGCCATCTGCTCCGTTTCAATTATTTTTTCCTGGACTTTAGCGAACAATATGTATATATAATATATATACAACGCTATAGTGAAAATGATAAGGCCAGTGTTTGCACACTATACAGACACACTATTCATCTATAAACTCTTGCGGCAACTGGCATAATGTACCAAGTGACGCTTCCGCTCTTATCATATTATAGTTGTAGCGTAGGCAGCTGTGCGTTCAACGGTGTGTACGAAGGAAACGAGTACAGTAGCACGACTTTGAATGAGTTATTGTACGTATATAATCATTGAACAAACGGTTCTCTATGCTACAATTCACTTGTAACTCAGTCTGTCGTCATCTGAAAGATTTAGATGGACGGTTTAAATTATATAGAATACGTTACAACTTCCGATATGTATTATAAAACAAAACAATAATAGCCAGAAAATATCACAAAAACAATACGAACAACCATAAAATACTCTCAAAATAATAAGCTTAACATTATGATGTTTAAAAGCTTCGTATGTGCTTCAATCAATCGGAATGAAGTTTCGTAAAACGAAAGTTTACGAAAATCAAAAGCGAACTGCATAGTACAGCTTACAGGAAGAGGCCGCATTGCCTAACGCTTATATACGGGTATGTAATCCTAAAACTGAAACAATGGTATATCTATTTAAAACCATTCAAAATCAAAATGCCCGCTGTAAACAGCGGTGCGGCGGTAACCTCGATTTCCCCAACTTGCGGCCCGTACGAGGTACAGGGTGGCAACTGGCGGTACAACACTAGTGGCGGCCTTGCAATCGGTAAAGACGAATCAGGCTGAAACAGCTAGAATTTTGCAATCAGGATGTTCATCGCGATGAACAACGAGGCGTAATGACGCCTGTGATAAACAGGACGGGTCCTAAGTCCCCACACACAAATCAAACTGAACCGTTATTGGCTAAACTTCAGTTAATTATAAAAACATATTTACCTGGCAAGCAGCTATTCTCCCATCTTCTCAAATTCAGAATGTTCGATTGCACAAATGTAATGAATTCAATGCATACGATTACCTAAGATTAGAATGTAACATTTTCAAAGTGGTATTGGTGTGAAATAGTGTGTTCTGCATTCCAGACAACGTCATCGAAACAGTTTCACGTTAGAAAGTTGTCGCTAGAGCAGCGGTTACAGATATATTTAATCAATTGTACTACAGCAAAATGCTACGTTTGCCGACAGAAACAAAAGCAATTGATTCGCAAAAATTTGCGAATAACAAGTCGTTAACCATTAATTTTTCACAAATCATCTCTGCTCGTTACAATATATACAAATAATTTTTAAAAGAAATATTAACAATGTGCAAACTAAAAATCGCCTTCTTCGTCATCATCGTCACCCTCATCTGCCAGCCTTAAAGGCAAGTCCGCCACAGGTCGAGATTTTCCAACAGCTCCTAGTAAGAGCGAAGTTAACAAAGCTAGGGCTAAAGCAACTACCGCAGCGGCTAGTAGTAACCAATTACCCCATAACCTGTCGCCGCGGTCATGAAGTGCCATCAGTCCAGCCCCGGCCAAAAGCGTCACCGGTGCGCGGAACAACGAAAGCAAAGTCGGCCGATCTTCCCTACCTAAAAGTTCGCGCTGTAATCGCTCGACAGCTGGAAAATATGCACCGACACCGGCTTCGTAAACGCAGAACGCCACAAGCAAAGTTTGATATTTTGTAACCGAAATTATAGCCAATGCTCCATTTGCATCGCTTCCGCCCGGGTATAACACTATCACAGCGACAGCAAGCGAAACCAACGACGTTGCTATGGCGCCGGGTAAAATATTCCAGGCCGTAGCCGATGGATGTCGTCCAGATCCTAAACGGAACCCCATTGCTCCGGCCAACGCCGACGCCATAAACGCCGAATAAATGACACCAAGCGGCGGGCGTACTCCCAGCGTTGGCTTTAGCATCATAAAAATGGGCGTCCACAGAAATACGAATATAATTAATGTCGCTTCAAAGAGGGCTTGTACGGTTGCCAAAAGGCCAAGTATCGGTACCGAGGACAGGTTCTTAAAAGCCCGTCGATAAATCTTCATTATTCCATGTGGCTTATTCGCTGCGGGTTCCGAACCCGCTTCAAGCGAAACGGGCTGTGGACTCTGTGGAATTTCTTCCCAGCCAACGCCGATGGCAGCTCCGCCCAGCAATAACGCCGCCACAGCTAAGATATACGGAATCGGAGTAAGAAGCGTGGCGTCTTCCGAACTTTGAGCGGCGAACCCTGCGACGACTGAAAGAGCGCCAGCGGCCACAGCTGTTGCCCGGCCAGTTGCGCCCAGCCACGATGGTGGAAGCTCAAGTGTTCGTATGTGATGATGCCAATACCATGCTGGCGGAGCAGAGGAAAGTAACGATGCAGCGGCGCCATCTAACACTCGACTGAATAGCAGAATTGAGTAGTAAGGGAATAGCTGAAAATATACGAATATAGTATGAGCCAGAAATAACTGTCACCTTTCGAGAGGGCAAGATGTGGCCATTTGTGACTCCTACTGCGAGAGATTGCTTTACAAAACAAAAATTCACACTTATAACATAAAATAGAATAGATGCTGTTAAGTTTGCCTGTGCTCCACGTTACGATGTATATAAGCACTCTAGCTTTAGTTTATTCTCATAAAGGAAGGTCATGTACAACTTGGCAATAGCATTGTACATATAGTATGAGACAGAAATAACTGTCACCTTTCGAGAGGCAAGATATGGCCATTTGTGGCTGCTACTGCGAGAGATTGCTTTACAAAACAAAAATTCACGCTTATAACATCGTGAATTTAATAGAATAGATGCTGTTAAGTTTGTCTGTGCTCCACGTTACAATGTAGATAAGCACGCTAACTTTAGTTTATTTTCATAAAGGAAGGTCATGTACAACTTGACAATAGCGTACATTCTTTCGCGTCCACAGTGGGGCTGGGGAACCCCATTTTTCCAAATCAGCCATGCTCGTGAGATTTTACGTCATGTCCGTCTCCCCACTCGGGCGAAATCACCCATGTTCAACTAAATCCAAAAAACGTCTGTCAATTGGTATTTTCCCTATGCTAAATATATATGTTTTTTAAACTATTTCCAATACTAAAGCCTGAAAATACTTGTGCAACAGTAAAAGTACGCGAAAATATGGAAATATATATATTTGTAAGCAAAATTTATCCAAAACTTTGAATGTCTCCCGAGAATGAACATGATCCACCACTTTTCGGAAGGCTATGAACAGGCCAGTACATTCCGCTCAAAACTATTTTGACGCGCATAACTGTGCACTGTAATTGATCACCCGTCAAAGAAGGGCTTTCAACAACGGCACGGAGAAAATAATGTTATATATAACTAGCACTGGCCTATCCACACAGTGCCCCGTATGAATTTGGCGATTCCCCCGAAAATTAAGGCCACAGGTTCATTTTGCCTTCCTAAGGTTACTCCCAACTTCCCCCTCCCCGTAGTTTGAATGGAATAAATAGAGTGTTATAATTTATGGAGTGATATATGGTCCCACTTTTACTGGACATCGAATGGAGGCACGTCGGTAGATGTCATTTCATATAATGGAATATATAAGTTTTTTAAAGTGTGCTGGAGGGCCACTGGCATTTTCATACGCCTCTCTAGCTAAAAATGAGTGCCACAGTGGGAGCAAATTTTTTTACAAAAACAACACATTTCTGAACTTTAAAATGTTGAAAATTTAAAAAAAAATTGGCCGAAAAGCTGGCGTTAATCTCAATATAAACGTTTGGCGCAGTTTTTGACGCCACTTATTAACAATTTACCGTTCTTTGTTGCAAAATATTAAATTTTTTCGGTGTGTGACATTCTGCAAACTCTGGTTGACGGGACAATTATATTTTCACCCGTAAGCCATGTCATATTATATTAAATCCTGGGCGTCCCTGCAGTGAACCTCTAACTTGTTGTGAAAACGAAGCAACTCACTCGATATTAAAGTGATCTGCAGAGACGTCATTTACATCGTCTTAGGTACATTATGTACAGTCACAGACAAAAGTGCACAAAAAAACGGAAGCAGACGGTCGAAATTGGTTCCATCCGCGTCAAGACGAAATTGCATTCGTCAGTATCTGCACTGAATTTTGTCTGTGACTGTTGGTATATATCTAAAATCATACCTTCAAAATACAACCGCACGACCCGATCGCGACCATAATAAGCGATTGCAGACGCGGTCCTAGGCGACGATTAAACATCGAGCCAAAGAAAAGACTACACGCCAGCCCCGATACCAAACCGAAAACGTAGATTATAGCGATTTGTGATTCGATAAAGCCATAGCTTTGATAAAGATAATAGAGATATGGTGCCTGAAAATGAAGTGCTACATAAAAACAATAATATACATATTAATAAACGAACACGTAACAAATAATGCAAGAGCAAACTTAAGATGCGTCCATAACCATCCTCTTTTGACACCATGTACAAAACGTTGTTAGTGAACAAAACTCGGATTTCAATAGCCGTACATAAATTTCGACATTTTTCTGTTCTATAACGCCATTAGCGAATGCAATTCAGCTCCTCTACTTTAACAGCAATGTGTTCTCATAACATTTTCAAATTATAATGTATGAAATATGCGAATCGGATGAATGAAACATCGGAAAATGTGCGTTTTTTGTCAAAATAAAATTTGTCCAAAAAGTTTTGTCAGCAAGCATTGAAATACCTAATTGAAAACCGAAAGGTTAATCAAATACAGGTTCCCGGTCACGAGAAATGTCGGGTTCCCAATTTGGTTTCCAACCGCAGGACAGATAGGCCGGCGACTAATCAATCAGGGATAGTATTATGGCTATAAACTTTATTACACATCGAGTTCTTAATCATGGGACACCCTTATTTCCTACATCCGTACGTATAAGACATCTCCATGACTTCAATGGCTCTATTTTTTCTATTTCTTTTGCAAAATCACTGATAACTGCATCCAAAATTGGTAGAGCAGAAAATATTCTCTATAGCAGTAACGCATGAACGGAGTCATATGGACAACTCGATTGCACTCCCGACGTAGTCAACCGATCCAGCAAACGCTGTAGCTCGGCGAACATTCTGGGGAGCGCGTTTTGAAAACATTAAGAACCCACCAGCCGCAACGAAACATCGTCGGGACAACGAAGCAGAACTTGCAAGGTTGTGATTTATACAAATTTTTCTACGTTACACTGATAAATTATTGTGCTGGAGTTCGATAATATTCTGATTGCACTTTAAGCAGTTCGTTGACACCACCCGCAATAAGTATAATATAAGAACGATTGTTGCAATTTCGCCCGCAAGCTGTAAATCCAAAAATGAAGCCAGATTGCTGTCATGGGCTCTGAATGGTACAAGACAAGCAGGAAAGGTATGCTTTAAACGTTAAGCTTAGATTAGTTATTTTACATAAATCAGCCAAAAAATATATTTACACTCGGTGACGACATTCGCAGTGACGTCAGCTATTTCGCTGAAAAACACCTTAGCGCTTTATCTTAGCGTCTCCAAATTGAAGGGCTATGTGGAAAAAGGTGCTAAGTGACAAAATTGTGGTTTTGAGAAAACAACAAGTAATGATTGAAGACACATAACTTTTGACTGTATATATGTAATGAAATACTGTATTCACCATTGCTTAGCTAGTGTTCAGCTGTTTTTACGTGAAGAGCTGTGAAGTTGGAAAATCTCATGGCAGGCTGTCAATCTGTGTCGGAAAGAACTTAGCACCTTCTTCCACTCATACCGTACTGCGTCCTCAATGTAAAAAAGTGCTAAGTAACAGCGTACATTATAAACCTCTAGTTTCATCCAGAATTTTTGCACGCATTTGAGCTTCATTGCCTCATTCTTCAAACAGATATAATAAAAACACACATTTGGCTTATACGATGAAAACAAGCATATTTTTACAGGTCATCATTGTCATCCGTAAGTTCTTTTCACATTGATCAGATTCATTTCGAGACAGAAATAATACACATCTAACTAGTGTTCCGGATAGAAATATACTTTGTTCTTATTCGATAACATCTGCATCGTTCGCTTTTTCGATATTCTGATAGAAACACTTCGCGTATCTTGGCACATAACAAAGCTGATTTTGCAGGTCTTGCCATTTCTTATCGCCAATTGGACGCTTCGGTGCGACAGCGAGCTCGGATAGGTCGACGTCTCTCGCGGTGGTTCGTTTCTCCAGGATGTGCGAAAAAGCGAACGATGCAATGTGGATAACAAAGTGTCTCTATCCGGAACACTAGTTTGATGTGTCTATCCTATTTTTCTGTCTCAAAATGAATCTAATCAATGTGAAAAGAACTTACGGATGACAATGATGACCTGTAAAAATATGCTTGTTTTCATCGTATAAGCCAAATGTGTGTTTTTATTATATACTGTTTGAAGGATGAGGCAAAAATTCAATGCATCCGAAAATTCTGGATGAAACTAGAGGTTTATAATGTACGCTGTTACTTAGCACTTTTTACGCGTAATAACACAGGTACGGTATAGTGGAAGAAGGTGTTAACGCTTTGGGGAGCACAAAAAAAATTTTCCAACTTCCACAGCTCTGCGCGTAAACAGCTGGACGCACTGTAACAATGGTGAATACAGTATTTTCATTTTTACATATACAGTCAAAAAGTTATGTGTCTCAAATCATTACTTGTGTTTTCTCAAAACCGCAATTTTGTCACTTAGCACCTTTTTTCACAGCCCTTCAAGTTGGAGACGCTAATAAACACTAAGCAAAAATAGCTGACGTCATCACCGATCAATACTTTTTGGCTGACTTATATTAAAATAACTAATCTAAGCTTAAATTTTAGGCATACCTTTCCTGTCTTGGTACAAGAACCAAAAAAAAAAAAAAAAATATGGCTTCATTTTGGATTTACAGCTTGCCAGGCAAAATTGCAACAACCGTTCTTATTTATACTTATACAGATCGTGTCAACAAACTGCTTTAAAGTGCAATCGGATACTATCAAACTGCCACACAATGGTATCAGTGTGACGTCAAAAAATTTGTATAAACTTCTTGCAGAGTTCTGTTATATTCCAACAATGTTTGGCTCCGCTGGCTGGTTCTTAATGTTTTCCAAACGCGCTCCCCGACTACAGTTTTTGGATCAAATCGTGGTCGGAGTCAAATCGAGTTGTCATATGACTCCGTTCATGCGTTACTGTATAGAGAATATTTCTGCTCTATTTTTGGATGCAGTTATCATGATTTTGCAAAAGAAATCGAAAAATCAACCATAAAAAATGTTTTCTTATACTTCTCAGAAATGTAGGAAATAAGGGTGTCCCATGATTAAGAAAACTCAATGTGTAATAAAGTTTATAGCAATTAATACTATGTAATTGATTAGGTCGCCACGGTATACAGTTTGGAAACCAAATTGGGAACCCGACATTTCTCGTGACCGGGAACTGTATTTGATTAAGCCTTTCGGTTTTCAATTAGGTATTTCAATGCTTGCTGGGAATTGGACGAATTTTATTTTTAGACAAAAAACACACATTTTTCAATGTCGTCATCCCGATTCGCATATTTCATACATTATAATTTGGAAATGTTATGAGAACACATTGCTGTTAAAGTAGAGAGAGCTGAATTGGTCCGGCTAATACGCATTTTTATAGAACAGAAAATGTCGAATATACGGCTATTGAAATCCGAGTTTGTTCTCAGCTAACAACGTTTTGTACATGTGTCAAAAGAGGATGGTTATGAGAAAACGCATGCTTTTCAAGTTTGCTCTTGCATTATTTGTTACGTGTTCGTTTATTAATATGTATATTATTGTTTTTCTAGCACTTCATTTCAGGCACCATATCTCTATTATCTTTATCAAAGCTATGGCTTTATCAAATCGCAACATTCTGATCTACGTTTTCGGTTTAGCTATGCGGCATCTAGTCTTTTCTTTGGCTCGATGTTTAATCGTCGCCTAGGACCGCGTCTGCAATCGCTTATTATGGTCGCGATCGGTCGTGCGGTATTATTTTGAAGGTATGATTTTAGATATATACCAACAGTCACAGACAAAATTCAGTGCATATACCTAGACAAATGCAATTTCGTCTTAACACAGATGATTTGGCATTCTGTTTCGTTTTTTTGTGCACTTTTTTGTCTGTGACTGTACAGTAATTAACGATGTAAATGACGTCTCTGCAAGATAGTTTTAAATTATGAATCAGTCGTTTTCACAACAAGTTAGAGGTTCAACAGGACACCAGATTTAATATAATATGACATGATATTACGGTGAAAATTGTCCCGGACCTCACACACCGAAATATTTCAAAAACAACACCATCGGTTCGGCAGCATACATATTATCTTATGTATTGTACTGTATTGAATCTATGCCTAGTAATCATTCATTACATGGTACGCTCTATTATCTATGTTATATTTACAGGTTTTAAAATCGCTGTCGATGAAGCAACCGTTGTGTCTGCTGAAGACGACATTCGTTAAGCAAATTAACAATTAATGCTAGGTTTTCATGGACCTGCAGTCACATAGCAGAATTAATACACATGTAGAAATTATACATACGTCAAAGCTAATAAAATTATTTGTTTTCACTGTAGACAGCCAAGTAGCAAGCCTAAAATTGGAACAATCTAAAACATATTGTGTTTTTTATTTGACGACTACTAAAAATAAATCCCTATATCAAGCTACTGGAATCTTGACTCAAAGTTACCCTTAGTAATCAAGCTATGCTTTATTTTGCATATAAGCATATTATGCCCAAATAAATTCATAAATTGTAAAAAAACTAGTTCAGAACCTCACTAGCCAAGAAGCGAGTTCTATGGAAAACAGCTATACCTTAACTAAACAAGGAAACTATAACTTTACCTTCCCAACGCCTTAATACCGTTTGCGCCGCGAGACAATGCAAACAGACGCAGTTTTTCAACTGGATCTGGTGTCGCTTTGGTATACAGCTTTCGAGCTGCATCTCTTGATCGAAGATCGTGTTTACTTGACGCAGCCATTGATGGATAGATACCTTAGATATTCGTAATTATTACTTTATTATTAATAGATGTTTTCAAAAAGTTAAGTAGATTTTAGATATAGTAGCGTAATATTTTACCTGGGTTTTAATAGAAATTGCGAAACTGAAATGGTATTTTCTGTTAAAAATATTATAGACGAAAAATCTGAGGGAGCAAAAGCTTATCTTATATTTTTAATAACGATTTTATGACTGACTAAATGGGGTCGTTTGGCCAACTGTATATTTGTCGGCTATAAGACCACATCGTTCCCTGCCAAAGTCTTCAAAGAAGAATAATCCTCAGTTGGTTACATAAAGTGTATGTAAATCCGTGATTTTTTCAGTTTTTTTTCTGATTTTATGAGGTCCATTCCTGTATTTATAATTTTTGCTATTATTCTGTAAAGCTTCAAATAAAACTCTTTTTTAATTTAATTTATATTTCAAGCTTATTATTGAATTCATGTGCTTATTACGCTGCTTCAATTCACTATCGTCAGTTTTATTTATTGTAAAATTTTAGCAAAAATTAGGCAAAGGGTAAAATTAGCGTAAAATAGGGAAAGCTTTGGTAAAATTTCCAAAAATATCGGGGTCTACTTTCGCTACTCGATGAGGACCCCCAGACGAGCTCCCCCTCCGCCGACATTCTAGCCTATCCCCTCTACGCCGACGGAGCTTCGACACCATTGATATAAATACAGGGGGTAACTTTTTTGATAAATTTTTTGTTGGTGTACATTAATTTTCGTTGGTCCTTCCATGATGATCGGACTTCGGTTTGTAGAGTTATTGGCTCTCCGTCTCATGGCTTGACATAGACATTACGTCACAAAAATTGCTGCTTGGCGTTATTTTCACACGTTTTTAAATTTGTAAATTTTTTTACGAAACCTGGTGAAAAACCAAAGCAGTCTATTAGATAATATGGTAATGTACATTTTGCCAATGAATATTAATAGATAAGATTTAATAAAAGCTTAATATTTGTTTTTATAGTAGCTGCATAAACAAGATTATTGTTATATTAAAATGCAAGTACTACATAGAAAACTACTACCACCGACTACATTTTCATATTGACTAATTGTTTGGTTTTTGAGGACAGTTTTTCAATTTTAAATTGAGCGTAACATTTCTCTGTAAAGCAAAAGAGTGACACTGGCTATTTCATATTGACTAATTGTTTAGTTTTTGAGGATAGTTTTTCAATTTTAAATTGAGCGTAAATTTTGTCTGTAAAGCAAAAGAATGACACTGGCTATTTCATATTGACTAATTGTTTAGTTTTTGAGGATAGTTTTTCAATTTTAAATTGAGCGTAACTTTTCTCTGTAAAGCAAAAGAATGACACTGGCTTTTTCATATTGACTAATTGTTTAGTTTTTCAGGATAGTTTTTCAATTTTAAATTGAGCGTAACTTTTCTATGTAAAGCAAAAGAGTGACCTTTCATATATTGACTAATTGTTTACTTTTTGAGGATAGATTTCATTAAAGAGCCCCACTGGCTATTTCATATTGACTAATTGTTTAGTTTTTCAGGATAGTTTTTCAATTTTAAATTGAGCGTAACTTTTCTCTGTAAAGCAAAAGAGTGACACTGGCTATTTCATATTGACTAATTGTTTAGTTTTTGAGGATAGTTTTTTAATTTTAAATTGAGCGTAACTTTTCTCTGTAAAGCTAGAGTGATTCTGGCTATTTCATATTGACTAATTGTTTAGTTTTTGAGGATAGTTTTTCAATTTTAAATTGAGCGTAACTTTTCTCTGTAAAGCAAAAGAATGACACTGGCTATTTCATATTGACTAATTGTTTAGTTTTTTAGGATAGTTTTTCAATTTTAAATTGAGCGTAACTTTTTTCTGTAAAGCAAAAGAGTGACACTGGCTTTTTCATATTGACTAATTGTTTAGTTTTTGAGGAGTTTCAATAAGAGCGACCCGTAAAGCAAAAGGGGCGGCACGCAAGGAGGATAGTTTTTCAATTTTAAATTGAGCGTAACTTTTCTCTGTAAAGCAAAAGAGTGACACTGGCTATTTCATATTGACTAATTATTTAGTTTTGAGGATAGTTTTTCAATTTTGAATTGAGCGTAACTTTTCTCTGTAAAGCAAAAGAGTGACACTGGCTTTTTCATATTGACTAATTGTTTAGTTTTTGAGGATAGTTTTTCAATTTTAAATTGAGCGTAACTTTTCTCTGTAAAGCAAAAGAGTGACACTGGCTATTTCATATTGACTAATTGTTTAGCTTTTGAGGATAGTTTTTCAATTTTAAATTGAGCGTAACTTTTCTCTGTAAAGCAAAAGAGTGACACTGGCTTTTTCATATTGACTAATTGTTTAGTTTTTGAGGATAGTTTTTCAATTTTAAATTGAGCGTAACTTTTCTCTGTAAAGCAAAAGAGTGACACTGGCTATTTCATATTGACTAATTGTTTAGTTTTTGAGGATAGTTTTTCAATTTTAAATTGAGCGTAACTTTTCTCTGTAAAGCAAAAGAGTGAGACTGGCTATTTCATATTGACTAATTGTTTAGTTTTTGAGGATAGTTTATAATAAACCAAAGCAAAAGAAACACACATCAGCCTTCAATTTTAAATTGAGCGTAACTTTTCTCTGTAAAGCAAAAGAGTGATACTGGCTATTTCATATTGACTAATTGTTTAGTTTTTGAGGATAGTTTTTCAATTTTAAATTGAGCGTAACTTTTCTCTGTAAAGCAAAAGAGTGACACTGGCTATTTCATATTGACTAATTGTTTAGTTTTTGAGGATAGTTTTTCAATTTTAAATTGAGCGTAACTTTTCTCTGTAAAGCAAAAGAGTGACACTGGCTATTTCATATTGACTAATTGTTTAGTTTTTGAGGATAGTTTTTCAATTTTAAATTGAGCGTAACTTTTCTCTGTAAAGCAAAAGAGTGACACTGGCTATTTCATATTGACTAATTGTTTAGTTTTTGAGGATAGTTTTTCAATTTTAAATTGAGCGTAACTTTTCTCTGTAAAGCAAAAGAGTGATACTGGCTATTTCATATTGACTAATTGTTTAGTTTTTGAGGATAGTTTTTCAATTTTAAATTGAGCGTAACTTTTCTCTGTAAAGCAAAAGAGTGACACTGGCTATTTCATATTGACTAATTGTTTATTTTTTGAGGATAGTTTTTCAATTTTAAATTGAGCGTAACTTTTCTCTGTAAAGCAAAAGAGTGACACTGGCTATTTCATATTGACTAATTGTTTAGTTTTTGAGGATAGTTTTTCAATTTTAAATTGAGCGTAACTTTTCTCTGTAAAGCAAAAGAGTGACACTGGCTATTTCATATTGACTAATTGTTTAGTTTTTGAGGATAGTTTTTCAATTTTAAATTGAGACTAACTTTTCTCTGTAAAGCAAAAGAGTGACACTGGCTTTTTCA
>JASANE010011364.1:0-48454 GCA_030248225.1 Trileptium ribeirensis
GGAAAGGACGGTGAAAAGATGAGAAAACGCTAAGCAATGTGTTCGGGATATGGTAAAATACGCTGCTGAGGGTAGGATTCTGGAGACAAAAAAGGCCAGGAAAAGAAAGCATGAAATAATATTATTAAAAAATTGCAAATGTGTTAATTACGTAGCTAGCAACAATAAGAAAAGAAAGTAAATTCATCGAAAGTGTCAGAACGTTTATCCTGTTGTCGGGGTCCAGTAGGCTACCAGGCGGTTCCCGGGGCGAAAATACCAATTTTTCTCTTTTTTTCACTAAAATTTCTATTATATGTTTCCCCCAAAAGTTTAGTTCTTCAAAATTCTAAAATTTATAAATTTATTTTCTTTTATTCGACCTAATTTGCATAAATCACTCTTTTCGCTAATTAGCTACCTATGTCTAATTTAAGATCGTTGTCTTTGTTCTAATCAGTCTTGTGTTAGATCTCGGCTTGAACGGTGACTTATCGGAAAGAAATTTTAGTTTGATTACTTACGCGTTCCTTGTTTATGTTTTATATATTTTTGATCACCTAGCTAATATGGCTTATTCATAGCGTGTTATAATTTATGGTTAAGGATTAGGCCAATACTCGTTAGCTTTAAATAAACCTAAGGACTAAGGTATCAGATAGGGATCGTCAAGTGCATTAAAATCAGTGGCCAAAGTGTGTGCATAGATTATACGTCAGACTGTGCATAAACCTGGTGTCAGACTGTGCAAGATTGTAGTGGGAACTGTGCAAATATTGTCGGTGGAGTACAAGCGTGAGCTAAAAATCATACGGTTCTAAAGAATAGTGCCACGGCTTTTCATCACGAGCTAGAAGAACGGTACGGTGACTTAACTGTACTTCTTCACTCATCGTACAGTGCGGCTATGGAATTCCCTTCCCCTTTCCGTGGTTAACTCACCATCACTGTCATCGTTCAAGTGTAGGCTCCATTCCGCGAATGTTTTGCCTGCTTAATGTATCATTATTTTGTTTTAATCCCAATGCTGCCCCGCGCCCAGGCGGGGCGTTTCTTCCCTCCGAAGTGAACATGTTGATCGACTCATCAAACTGGATCATTTACCACGCTCTCGTACCATTCGGAGGGCCAAATGGTACGTAAATGGTACGTAAAGTCGATAATCAAAGAATAGTGTAGTGCTGCAACGGACACGGCTGTGATATCACTGCATTAACATTTTATCACGTTGTAATAAATCTTAACTTTACGTGTCTGTTGTCAAACTATCTGGAAGCCGAGCAATAGAGTCGAACAGGGATCACGCCGCATCGCGAAATATAATACACTATATAACTCCGCTCATAAAAATAAACACGCGCGCCATACCAAGCGTCCCACCGGCATTCTACTGGCCACACCTCGAACCACACAATCCTTCGACGACGAATCCCGTCCCATTTTATAACCGATAGCCGTCATAAGGAAAAATCCCCATCCAACCCCTACCCCCAAGAAAACAACATATAATAACACCTGTCGGCGGTCTGGTAGGCTACCAGGGGTCCCAGGACCTATTTTTTACAAAAATTGGTTTCAAAATGTATATTTCACCAAATCAATTATTATATGGGTCCCCATTTTTATTGACCTTTAAAATTTAAATTTTTTTTAAATTTTACTTCTGTTGGACTAATTTGCATAAATCATTCTTTAGTTTAAGTATCTAACCTAACTTTATGTTGAGTTTTATATTAGTTTTTAGTTGATGATGTGTAATTCTGGAAATCGGCGGTCGTAGGAGCGAAAGAACATCGCTCGATATATTTATAGCTGTATTGATTTGTGTTAGTTGGTTACTTAACTACCATATGTAAGGTAGCTCTTACGCATCACTATTGTGGTATATGACTCTCAGAAAAGAGGTTTTATCGGTAAAAACGTAGTTCTCGGTCTATGTTCTTGGTGTTTGGTTTGCTTGCGATATTTTTTAGTATCGACTTTGAATCTTAACGCAAAAGAAATGCTTGCAGAAGTGACGTGCTCTTGGTTTTTATATCTTGGTGTATAGAGATTTACGCTTAGTCGGAATTTCTTGCGGATTACTGAAATTGGCTTCTGATATTGTACTTCTCATCAAGGAATGGAGCTTCAATAAAGATGTGCTTCACAGTTAAGTATTTTAAACATGACTACTAATTAATTAGTAATATTTCCCTTATAAAAACTCGAAGTGGCTATAACTTCACCAGGAGTGATGTCGCACTAACAAATATTAGTTAGTAATAGCTCACAACTTCGGCCCTTACGTGTCGAGTGAGCAATACCAGTGCGAGTAGTACAGGTGGGCTCGTGGTTAGTAGTGCGAATTGGGCCCACAGTCAGTCGGGGCGGCTCAGCAAGAAGTGCTATTCTTGAGAAGACCGGGCGAGTAAGGGTTGTGGAATCGAATTACATTCTCGAGCACCACTTTATCTCTAATCGTCCGGTAAGTCATTCAAGTCGGGGAGTTGTTTTTGAAAAAAGTTCGACTGAATAGTTTTCGACCGCTACTACGCAGTTATAGTTAACCTAGTCTGTCAGCCAGGCGGGGGCGGCTTGTTCAAAATAATTGGCACTTAATAGCGTAATTGTAAGGCTTAGGTTGATGTAAGTAATGAAATAACTCTGCAGTCGGCTAGCCAGTCGGGAGTCGGTTGTATGAACTCACTTAAAAGTAATCGGTTGTCTTTCAAACCATACCTCTTAAATGTAGACTTCATTAACCTAAACTGAAGAACCTATCTAGGTACTCAGACACTTATAATCCATAACCTAAACCGGAAACTAATAGTAATCGGGATAGTGGAAGAAACTGGTGGCTAAAATACAGAAAATATCTGAATCAGGAAAAATTAGTTGTTTTTAAAAGTGTGCTCAATAAGAATTTGTACTAAAGAATAGTACTACGTGTCACAGCTGACGGGTCACATTTGCTCAATATCGTGCCTTAACATTTTATCTGGTTTTGTAATAAACATTACTTCCTACGTGTTTAGTGTGCAATTATCTAGATGGCGGGTGCTTCGGATCTATCCACGCCGCAACGCCAAATGTAGGGCATCGATATTGACCACTAAAAAAAGGACGCGTGCCACTCGAGACGTTCCACTGGCATACTGCTGGCCACACCTCGAACGCCACGACCTTCGTTGACGAATCTCCTCCCCATTTAATAACCGATAGGTGTCATACAAAAATCCCCTAAAAACCCACGCCCCAAAATACAGCTTAACCTAACATGCTGACCACGATGCTGTGTAAAACTGGAACAATTTAATAGGAAAATAAAAGTGGTCAGTATTTTTGAAAAACCCAAAAATCATCCAACCCAATCCTAAATAACACGAATAAAATAGAAATTATTTATACTGTATATAATAGGAATTATTGGTCACATAACCTTGACCTTCTTACGCAAGCCTGTTCAAATTCTAAAAAAATTAAATGCCACTTCAGAGAACACCACCTAGCGCGAGAACCCAAAAGTAGCCGACGAAGGAAAAAACAACGTCGAAAAATCAACATCGACAAATCAGTGCACAATGGAATCAATCAAAAGAAACAACTCAAGAACCAGACCAAGCACAATGGAGCCAGAAAGCCAAAAGCAACAGCAAGACAAAATAAGCTTACAAGAAACGTACATCGAAACCTTTCAAGAAGAAGCGAGCGCCGACCAATTGTTTACAACAATGGAAGGCCGAGAAAAAGAAATTCGGAAGCGATGCAAGTACTGCAGCAACAAGAAGAAAGGCAGTTACTATTCATAAAAAAGCACGCGATCCTGGCCAAAGAACTTCAACAAATATGTCAAAGCTTCGATCAAGACGAACCAGAGATTTCATTGGCGCAACCGAGGAAAGAATCGCAAAGTACTGACGAGGATGAAGCAATCGAAATGCGACAAGACAATGAAAGTCAACGAAGGTCCATCAACCGAGATCAGGTATGTATGGCGGTGAACAATGACAAAGAATCGGAGCAAATACATCCGATAACAATCACGGTCAACGACCAAGAAATCGGTGTAAAAACAAGTATATACAGTAGAAATCCACCAAGTGCACGACCTACAACAGCAACCGATCACCAAACGAACCAACAATAGGTGATTACCAAATACGAATCGGTGCCAACCAAAAAATAATCGGTATAAGTCGAATACAATTTGGTGCAAACAAACACCAACCATTGCAATCCAAATGCGACACAATCAAACCCGAGACAAAGCCGCCGGGAACGGTGATCAATTCGGTGCAAAGAATGATCGCCCCAACGTAAGCCAAATGGAAATCAATACAAATCGACAGCAATGCGATACAAACGACGATTTATTCGGTGCAAATCAAAACGAATTTATTCGACGCAAACCCAACACGGTTCAACACAAACCGAGTGTTGCTGTGTAAATGCGTCAATACGGTTCAAGTTACGATCTATACGGTGCAAATCAAATGCGAACCAATGTAAATCAAACTCGAGCAGAATCAAAGCAGAATTCGAGATCAATTCGACGCAAACCAGACACAATACAATGCAAATAAAAATCGGCTCTATGCAAACCAAGATCAAAACGGTGCAAGTTTGGAAACAATCGGTGCATATCAAACGCGATGCAATGTAAACCGAGACCAATTTGATACAAACGGTGAGCAATACGGTGCAAAACAAACGCAAATCAATGCAAACCAAAACCGATTCGATGCAAATACAAAACAAATTAGGCCGAACCAAATACAATTCGGAGCAAACCATAATCAATTCGGTGCAAACCACAATCAGTTCGGTGTAGACCGCAGTCAAATCGGTGCAATCCCAAACGAGTTCAGCACAAATTCAAGCGAAATCGGTGCAAACCCAAACGAATACGGTGCAAACGTAAGCCAATTCGATATAATAAAAGTCGAGATCAATACGGTGTAAATAATGATCAAATCGGTGCAAAGCAAAGCGAATTTCAAATGCGACATATATAATGCAAACCAAGACCAAAGCGATGCAAATTACGAGCAATTCAGTGCAAGAAAAGAACGGACCGATTCAAATCAAATGCGATTCAACCCAAACCGTGATCAATTTGACACAAATTGCGATCAATTAGGTGCAAATAAAGAACGAATCGGTGCAACCCAAGTACGATTCAATGTAAACCGAAATCATTTAAATGCAAATCAAACTCTATTCGGTGCAAACAAAGAACAACTCGGTGCAAATAAAGAAAGAATTGGCGCAAATCAAATGCAGTACAACACAAACGGAGAACAAGCCGGTACAAACCAAGTCTAATGCGGTGCAAATCAAGATAAATTCGGTGCAATCCAATACCGATTCGGTACAAATAAAGAACGAACCGGTACAAACGCACAAGCTCCGAGTGTGAGAACAGATTTCGGTGCAACTCAAAGCGTGAATGGATACAATGAGCACATGGAATCAAGCGCAAACCATAACAACCGGTGCAAGACAAAACGATGCGTACGGATACTACGGTACAATACCAATCGTCTATCAATGCAACCAAATTCCGCTCGCAAGAAGCAATTCGAACAACGCCGGAGTATCGTTAGCAACAGCAACGCCGTACATGTGTCAACTGCAATAATTGCAACAACAACAACGACAAAGAGCCAAATCAACGACTTGATGACGATGATCCAGTAATTGATCGAAGCGTTTATCAAGGTGGCGGCCAAAGAAACGCCGCAATTACCGAATACAACGCAACAATCAATGGGTCAATGGTCAAAGTGGAGAATGAGGTCTGAAATCTGCAACCGCACAAGGGCAATACAAGCTTCGAGAAATTCCACAAAGAACTCTAAAAAGCGCTGGCCCAAGACGGACTCGACGACGAACAAGGAAAACTCCGAGTGGTCAAAGCGAAAATGCACGAAAAAGCGGAAGAATACTTGGAAGTAT
Organism: Trileptium ribeirensis; assembly: GCA_030248225.1. Classification (NCBI taxonomy): domain Eukaryota; kingdom Metazoa; phylum Nematoda; class Enoplea; order Enoplida; family Thoracostomopsidae; genus Trileptium; species Trileptium ribeirensis. Next base: position 5,920 of record JASANE010011364.1, read on the forward strand.
TGACGCTCGAGAAAGCCAAAGAACTGTGCAACTACAGCGAATTGGTCAAGAAGTTCAAAGAACGATTGGACGAACCACATGAACATATTGCAAAGTCTATTGCAAACTGGAACGGTCAAAGAGTTCGTAGATAGTTTACGGGTGTACGCAGCAGGGCACCTGACCGCGAGAAGCATACCCGAATTAATTGTCGGCCCTCAAAATTGATCACTGCGTTAAAGAACGGAACCCGCAATCGATTGTGCGTGGCGAAAGAAGAGACCTTCGCAACGTTGACGAAGAAAGCCGAAGCTGTGGAAAACCTCGATCAACTAATGAATCAAGGACTACAAAGCACAAGCGAGCAACGGGCAAAGTATCGAGAAATCTAACCGAGCGGTCAACCGAATTCCAATCAATTGAGACCGAATACTGGGCAAAAAATGTGGCGACCGAGGATACAGAGACCACAAATCCAATGGTGTCCGAAACTGTCAATCGATACAAGTACGCCTACCACAACAGCAAGCAATCACGCAACCATGGACGATGCCGATACCGATGATGCCAGCGCAGATTGACACGAAGTATCAACAACCGGTGCGACCGTACTATGGACAAATGGGAACGCAACAACCAAAGGCGCAGACGATGTACCCGGTGCACATACCACAACAATCAACACAACCGCAGACGAATTGGCAACAACGAATGCCAATCCGGGTGGCAAACCAACAGCAACAGAACCGACAAACGCTGATGAATCAAACGACACCAAAGTGCAACAATTGCGGAAGATTGGGCTATAGAACAGAACAATGCGCTTTAAGAAACGCTGACAAAGCACAAAAGATAATCGAATGGGAAACCAGCAACAAGGCCAGAACCGTATCGATTACTACCAAGCCCGAATCAACCAAATGAAAGATCGAACAATCGACCACCAAAATCGAGTGGAGTGGAACGACAAAACAACACTAAAAAGAACTCGAGAAAATCATATCGGCAGACGAAAAGAAAGGAACATTTGTATAAGTGAACCAGGTAGATAGATCGGAAGAACACGAACCATATAGTGATCCAACAGTCCTGTCAAGGTATATACTACATCTACGCGTACCCTGAAGGGAACAAAAGCTACAAGGTTTGGTTGATACGGGATCACAAATAACGATCATCAGTGAAGAACAATACAAAAAGCACTTTAAACACTTACCGCTTAAAGAAACATCGTTATGCGCTGTAGGATTCAATGGAGATCTAACAGAAAGAGCAGTGGGCTACTTCTTTGTACAAGTCCACTTGGAAGAAATACGAGATATCCAGTTCATCGTAATCCAGAACATCTCAAAGATTACGATATACAGACATGATTTTCTGGCAGCGTTGGAAATGGTGATCGAGTATCCACAGCTGAGAATCCAAATGGATGGTCACCCCATAGCTGGCGAGTCAACGAAATGGGATCAATCAGTAAAGAAGACGATAACCATATCGAAATCTGCACGTGTTCATATAAACACGTGATTCCGCCTTGGCCATAAAATTCATCAAAGTAAAGATCCCGTAGGGAACAAAAGGTAACACAGTAATAGTGGAACCCTTGATGAGTCCGTTATACTAGACCACATTTGGTCAACCCTACCTCGTGTACTGATAGACTGAGACGGCCGCATTGTACACTGCCAAATTAAAATCATGACGGATATTGGGGTCGATCAGCATGGACACACCAAAATGAGCCGCAGGGGAATTTTCCGGCCTAACAGAGGTGTTGAAACGAAAACGAGCTGCTAACATGGCATGATCTGAAATCAACGTCAAATCATTCCAGCGAGTTCGCACATTAAGAAACGACGATCGCCAACTCGAGCGAACTAGAAAGTAGTCGATCTGATTCCGCGTTTTATTGTCAGGCGAGCGCCACTTTACCAGTTTATGTTTACCAGTCGATCGAAATGGGTGTTGGTGATGAATAGCTTCTGTGATAAAGCAATAGACATGAGACGATCACCATTATCACAACGAGTCGAGCCACTGGTAAACTTACAGCGTTCGACCGTTCAGACAAATCGACTACTCCAAGTGTGGCATTAAAATTGCGACGATAAGGAGCACATTCAACAGATGAACAGTGGATATACATTGCAAAAGTTCGTCGTAAAAGTTATCTTTAGCAACATCCGTAACAGAATTTGTAGGTGCATATACCGCGACGACGCCAATATTATGCGGTTTAGCTGAAATTCGCATCACAGCAATACCATCACTCACCGCCGTGAAGCTGATAATAAGAGAGCGTAGACGAGTTGTAATAGCGATACCGACGCCATGGTGCCCATTTGCACAGCCACGGGTATGGACGTTGTAAGAGCAGAGACAAATAACGTTTTTGCGCTTCTTCCCACTTGCGGGTGCGTACCTAGCATTGGTGATAGCATGGTGGACATATTCCATAAGTATTGACAGCTGGCTTGACATGGTTCGGTACACCAAAATCCTCCACCTTTATCCAGGTTTGGGACTGGCTAAACGCAAGCGAAAGAGGCTGGCCACTCGTGCATAGGCGGAGTTACAGTAGTATTGAAACTCAAATGATTATGATAGCCAGCTTTTTGGAAAAATGCTTTGGCTTAACTTTTATTTTATATATTTATTGGAAAAATGGTTTTATCAATAATCCAGTCCCTCGTATCACCGTGGACTAGCCTATATGTTAAATCTCTATTGTATACCTGTCGTGTTGCAAATTTCGCTCGTAATAAATGCTAACCGTGTATGGAGACGTTAAAATGACCCTGGACTACGGATGTCCCGGTACCGAGGACCGGCTCCGGTACCATGGTACCGGTACCGAGCCGGTACCACTTGATACCGGCGCCGGTACCGGTACCAATTTTGAAAAATAATATGTCCGAACATTGCACAGTTAGAATTCACTGGTACAGATGTACAACTGAATGACAAATGCTGGACAGCGGTGAAGCGTTATCAAATCAAACACATTTCAACCATGTGTTCCCATTTCGCAAGCTCGTACATCACACGTATACCTACGGAAAGGAAATGGTCGTTCAGGAAATGCCCAATTAAGCTACAGTAGCTTTCCACAGTTCTCGATGACCATATATCACATGTTAGAGCAATATGTGGCTGGCTGCCCAACATATTGTCTATTATTTGCTGTTTTACTTTACAGTGAATTCCGGGAATTGGTTTTAGCAACATCCTTTTTTGACATTCTGCACACAGTTTGGAATGCATAGATGATAAATGTTTCCGAAGGTTATTAAGCCACCATTTGTGTCGATCAGTTCCGCCGCGACTAATTGATTTACTACAGTCATTACAGATTGCTTTAGTTTCGTCTTCCTGTGAGTTAGTAAAATACTCCCATATTACTGAACTATCACTTCTACCTGATGACATTGTGTAAATAAACTCCTGTTTAAAAACAAAAACTGCTATATAGTATCTTCAGTGAAGTAGTAGCAATTTATATATCTTACATCTTGTCCGTCGATGGTACCGGTACCGGAACCGGTACCGGCGCCGGTACTACGGAACCGGTACCGGCAACATATATGGTACCGACACATCTCTACCCTGGACATGGTTAGGTGACCCTAAAACTCCCTAGTAATTTTTTGGTTATATTGAGAATATACCTAACATAATTTAAAACAAGGAAGTTACTGTCTAAAGTCTAGTTTCCTGCTATAAAAAGAAAAACAGGGGCTTGGTACTGATTTTTTATAAGGGTTTAATGTAGATAAAATCATCGTCGAAATCAATACAATTTCTTTTACACTAAAGCGGCCAGAAAATGAAAGATTAATAATTGTAGTCAAACTGTGGTCTTAATATGTATATGAAATTTGGCTGTTTTATGTGCGAATATTTATTTGGGTGACTATATAGTAGCCACAGATCATTAAAATTGTAATTTTATGCCTAAAACTGTCAGAATCAGTAATATTTATTGTTCGGAAGCAATGTTATAATATATCTTATGGTGTGTAAAGTGATTCTAATGAATAAAAATTGGTTGTTTGCGGTTGAAATCGTTACTTTGGACCACCATCCTATATATATATACCAGGGAGTAACCGGAATTCCGGTTCCGGTTCCGGCGAAAATCGTGTTCCGGTTGCGGTTCCGGCAAAGGGCAAAAACCATACCGGAACCGGAATTCCGGTTTAAAAATTTTGTTTGAAATTTTCCATATTTTTGCTTCATCTCTGATCCAAAAATATGTAATATATATTATACAATGATCAAGCTCCAATACAACCAAGCAAAAGAAAAGATTAACTAAGCAATTTGCCGTGTGAAACGTAAGTAGGACACATACTTTCAGTAGAAATCTTTATAATAACCTGCAACAGTTTGTTAACAAATCAAAATCAAGTCGATGCTTGTAGCAACTATTTTACACATTCAGAAGTCTCCGGATTACGTTCGAATTAAGCCAGTCCAACTGGGCAGCAGAGTATGGCTTACATAGAAGTACTTAGCGTATGCTTGGCTAATATAAATTGCGCCAAGCTCCAGCCAGTGCGCTTGTAAGCTTTGTAAATCACGCGAAATTAAAGTGAAGTAACGTTATCTACAACGCAGCCAAAAACTGCTTTCTTGGCAATGAACTGGATTTATTGAAACTGTGCGAGCAATATAACAGTTTGTCTCATTTATAGCATTATGATTAGAAAGTTATCACCATTATCATCTAACTGACAGGCACTGTTTGTCCAACGCTAGCCTAAACAGTGCCTCTTACCACTGATCAGAAAATTACTTTTTATCTATTAATTTTTCCTGAATCTTATAAACCAATAATTTCAAGTTTCCTACAGAACGTCATCTAACAGACGTATGAGTAGTAAAGGCAGACGAATAGGGACAGAGCGAAAGCGTTTATTCTTCGCTCTATGCTTTGTAAGCACATTCAATTTGACGCAGTATACGCAAGGGTGTATAGTAGAAGGCATTTTTTGCTCTGGGTGTCCAATAAAACGACATATTGATCGATAAATAAACATTATTAGCTTCCTCAGTCTCTTTAAAGTTTCAGAACGGCAATAATGTCATGGCAATACATTAAGTTTAATGTAAAAGTTATTTTTAATGCATTTTAAGTCGACTATACCTTAATTTCTTCCTTCATATCTTTTACAATATATAAATTTCGAAGATCAGGTTCCGGTTCCGGATCCGGTTTAAATGGACGGTTCCGGTTGCTGGTTCCGGTTCCGGTAAATTTTGGTTCCGGTTATTCCCTGATATATACATATATATATATATAGATAGATAGATAGATAGATAGATACGTTTATTCGACAACAAAAATGTAACAGACGACAATGAACAGGCTTTTTGGAACAATTAATCAGTATTTTAAGGTAATAATCAGTCTTCAAGCAAATTAGTTTCATGCAAATGAAAAGAAAAAAAATAAACGACCTGACAGAACACTCCATTGTGCTGAAAAGAAAACAACACATAAAGAATTGTTCCAAAAAGACAGTATATATATTGGGCCGATAAAGGACCATTGTGGGTGGTCACCTAATATGTCGACCCCTTAGATAGCAGCCTACATCTAGTTTCTTTAAGTTGTAGTTAAATGCTGTAGGAGATGCAATGTTAACGATGTTAGAAGGAAGCTCGTTCCACATTCTTGTAAATCTGAAAACAAAGCTATTTTTAATGATTTCAGATGAGGTGTAAGGCACTTTTAATTTTAACGCATGTGAACGTGGACCAATGTAGTCACTATACTGAAAAAGGTGACTGAAGGGAATGTCCAAATGACCGTAGATAATTTTGTGGCCAAAACAAATGTCTGCTTTCAGTCTTCGATATTCAAGACTCTCCATACCTAACTCTGTAAGTCTATCAGCATATGACAAGTTAAATAATCCAGGAATTTTCTTCGTAAATCTTCTCTGAACTGCTTCAATAGTATCAATATCTTTTAAAACAGAGGGAGACCAAACTGGTGAGGCATATTCTACGATTGGGCGAACAAAACTTTTGAACATTTGCAGGAGAAAATCCCTGTCTCGATATTTAAAGGCGCGAAAGATATATGAGCTAACAATATGAGCCTTCTTGCCAGTTTTTTGACAATGATCAGAAAACTTTTGATCAGATGATAACAAAATTCCAAGATCATTGATAATTGTTGTGCGTGATAGCACGTGAGACCCGAATGTATATGTATCTGCTTGATTCGTGCCACACCCAAACACAAAAGTACTACACTTAGTTAGAGCGATTGACATTTGCCATGATTGTGCCCAAGCAAAAATCCTATCAAGGTCCGATTGAAGAGCAGCTGACAAAGAATATTTATCGACGTCTGTATAAACTTTAGCATCATCGGCGTATAAAGACAATTCACATGATCAGGAAGATCACTAATGAAAATAAGAAAGAGAAGCGGTCCAAGAACAGATCCTTGTGGAACACCACTGGTAACACTTCCTGTGTAGGAAGAGACATTATCAACAGAAACGATTTGGGTTCTACCTGAAAGGAAAGCTTTGATCCAGTGGTACAGAATGCCGTTAATACCGTACTTGGATAGCTTAAACATAAGTTTGTTATGACAAACAGAATCAAAAGCTTTTGCAAAATCGATATAGACTGAGTGAATTTCTTTACCTAGACAACGTGCCCTATACCACTGAGAAATGGTTGAGAGCACGTTAGTGACAGTTGATCTTTTTGAAACGAAACCATGCTGTTGAGGACGTAATAAACTATTAGATCTAAGAAACGCCATTACCTGATCTTTTATAATGCGTTCTAATACTTTACATGAAGTAGAAGTTAAGCTTATCGGACGATAGTTGGCAGGATTTGAGTTTGCGCCTTTACGTTTGTAGAGAGGCAGCACCCTCGCATGTAGCCAGTCGTCCGGTAAACATCCGTCTAACAGAGATGCAGAGAATATAATATATAATGGATATGCTATCGATGACGCGGAACGTTTCAATAAGAGATTGGGTATACCATCAGGACCATGTGAAATCTTAGGCGGTAGTTTAGACAGTGTGCGGTGAACAATATCCACGGTAAGATGAATGTCAGACAACTGTTCAGACGTGCGTTCAGTAAACTCTGGTAACGTACCATCGTCTATTGTGAACACGGAGCAAAATTGATCTTGAAGGGCGTTAGCTTTGTCTTGACTATCATTGATGGCCAAGTCTCCTAGTTTTAACGTTGGAACCTTGTTGGGAGAGTTGAACTTAGAATTTACATACTTGAATAGCGCCGATAGATTAGAAGTCTGTAAAACCTTAGACTCAGTTCGTCTTGTTTCCTGGTGTGCGATGTCGCGTGCTTTTCTGGCGTAGTTACGGTATTCAATGCGATCCGAATCACTTCGTGATATTTTAAATTTCAGCCACGCTTTACTCTTTAAACGATAAGCCTTCCGCAGGCGCACTGAACCTTGCTTGCCAGTAGATGGAAGATTAACTTTAGGAGTATATTTTTCGATCCCGATCAAAAAAATGTTTGAAAAGGTTTCCCAAAGTTGATTAACACTGGTGCAGACACTAAAGAGAGAGTCCCAGTTGATGGTGGACAGAAACAGATTCAAACTTGTAAAATCTGTCTGCCTAAATACGTAACGAGGTACTCGTGGCAAATCCCTAGGGACTGTCATGTTCAAGGAAAAAGATATACTGTTATGATCGCTAGTGGAAAAAGGCTCACAAACAGATAGAAGTTCAACAATGTTAACATCAGTTACTAATACTAAGTCTAAAACTCTATCATTACGCGTCGGTTGCGTGACTAGCTGTTGAAGTCCTAAAGAAAAGAAAGTTTCAGCAAACCTGTGAGAAATCTTATCGAGACTCTTACTACAAATCGAGGGTAAATTAAAATCTCCAAGTACGACCATAATTTTATCTTGATAGTGATAATTGAGTTCATTCATAAGAAGTTCATCAGTTTCAGCTGTACTTAACGGTGATCGATAAACCAAGAATAGTTTCAATATCTTGCCTCCAGAAGCGACAGTGACACATAGTGTTTCAATAAAGCCATTATAACTATTATTTGAAACATAATTGGCACTGATATTATCTCGAATGAAAATCAAACAACCACCATGAAATTTATCTGTTCTATCTGACCGAAAAATTACGTAATCATTCAATTCAAAAAAACTGTTGCGAAAGTCGTTGGTCAACCATGTCTCTGTGACAAGTATTATGCTAGGCTTTCGTTCAGATGCAAGATATCGTAGTTCATCTAACTTATTGCATAGACATTGAGCATTAAAATAGATACAGCTTATCGAGTTAAGGTTTTCAACAGTAGTGAAACAATTTTTTGTGCATAGATACCACCCTTTAGGCTTCCGGGTGAGGCTGTTGCACGGGTACAATAGCACCGCGTGAGATTTTAACAGACTCACCGGCAGCCCGGCGACGTCTAAGTTCACAACGAAGTTGGAAGTCTTTATCGCGTTGTCTTTTGGTGAGATCCGGGCGCACAAAGATTTTAGTGTTCCCGGATTCACCCAACGCTTCTCGAAAACCATTTAAAAAAGACCGACGTGACACATGAGAATTAAATTTCACTTTCACAATCCGATTTCGACCAGATTCAGCCTGGCCAGTCCGGAAAGTTTCAGTGACATGAGAATAATCAATATTTAATTTACTGCATACAGTACTAACAAATTCAGAACACTCAACTTTCTCGTCTAGGCCGACCACAACAAGATTGTTTTTCCCATGTGCCTCGATGGCTTCAGTTGCAGCTTCACGAGATGCCTCATTGATCGATGGCAGCACAGCTTCAACAACTTTCGATACAATTCTGGTGATGGAGTCTTCATCAAAGCCGATAGCAGCAGGTGTGGGTGATACTGTTGACGCCAGCTTTTCTTCGATAGCAGCAATTCTATCTTCGAGAGAAAGAACATGAGATTTGCAAGCTTTACAGTAGATTGTCACAAGACCGTCAGGTAGTTTACAAATTTGTTTATAAGAATTGTCATTGCATCCAAAACATTTGTAGTGATAATTACAGTTACATCGCTCACATTTGATAAACCAGTCCATTGTTTTAACGACAATATTACACGTAGGACACGTACCAAGAACCATTGTTGCATTTAGATATAAATTAATATTTATTTAACAACAATCCTGAATAATATATATATATATATATGTATTTATATATATATATATATATATATATATATATATATATATACATAATGCTTGAGACAAAAGAAAAGACACCTTGCCTTAGACCAAAAAACGACAGCACCTTGTGTCTCTGTACAATCCAACACAAAAAGATTTTTGCTATTTTTAGATACTTTGAATTACGCTGCCCAATATTTAAAAAATACAGCGCTTTATGACGCGGAGTTCTGGTTTAGCGCCTATTCAAACTTTAGTTTGGCGTTCCGACCACTTCCCGTCGAGAATTAAAATTTCCCTATTGTTACTGTCCCACAAAGCTAAGTGGTAACACAAACCATAACGTATATGCAGACTCTATATTTGTAGTACTGTTCACTGTATACCTAGTAGCTACTCAAGTAATCGTTGGCAGGAGATATTGGGTGTCGATTTTTTTGTGCCACATTATAGATGTGACAAAAAATTAGGACAAATAGAAATATAGTGATTTAATTTTGTCTCGACGTATTTTCTTTTGTCTGCGATGCGACAAAAAAGAATATATACGTCAATTTTGTACTTTTAGGATTTGAATATACAGTAGTAGATTCTATATTACCATAAAATATAGTTTTATAAAATAGTATAAACAATGGATAATAAATCCGGACGTTATTATATTAATAGGGACCTAGATATAGCCAAGAGGAACTCAGCAGAGCAGTGCAAATGAAGAAAGATGGAAAATCTTATCGTGAAATTTATAAGGAGACCAAAATATCAAACACGCTACTGAAGACGGAACTTGATAGGGATGCTGGTTTGCGATCGCCGAGAAAGACTTGCCGAAGCGGACAACGCACAATTCTAGGCGCGGAAACAGAGCAGAAGCTTGCTGAACCACTGAAGATGCTTATTCGTTCAGGAAATCTTGGATGACTGGATGACGGGGTTCCAAGGCTAACCAGTGCAGATTTCTTGGAAGCCCAACATCAGAAGGAGACCTTGAAGAAGCAGAAAGCGTCAAATGTGGGCAGCTGTGATACTACCGTGGGTAAGCGTAAGAAAAAGCGACGCCGCAGATCATCAACGTCGTCGTCCTGTAGTGAGTCGTCGGTCTCATCTGGTAGTGCCGCTGCAGCGAAAAGCACAAAGTTTCGAGTCAAGAATATACCAGAAGGCGACGGCTCCAATTCACATTCGCGTGAAGCAACAGATGACGACGAAAGTTTGCCTGAGGACGAAAAACTGTTGGAAATCATAGATTCCGCAAGAAGCGCCCTTACGGCGGATGGTTATTTCGCCATCTATTTCGAAAAAGCTGTTGCGATTGGTTGATGCTTGAACACGGCTGTATCTAACGAAACCATTCCAAAAAACCCACGCCACAAAATAGCAAGATTCAAATTTATGGAAAGAAAACCTGGAGGTTTATACGACTGGCCGTCCAGGGACGAAATCTCCGATATCGACCACATTCAGGTCCTGCAAGGCCCAATTCACATCGTTCATCTCTTCATCGTCGACTTAAGCAGCTCAAGATCGTTCAGAGGTTCGGGCCATCCGGCGCCGAATACACACAATCCAGCATATTTTAAAACAACCCAGCAACTATTTGTACAATTAAAAAATAACAAAAACAATAATACTAAAATAACTGTAAACTATGATTAACTGTAAACATTTCGAAATGTTGGTTATTATATTCTTGTGGACTTCCAATTTTCAATGGATCTGTGTTGTAAACTCAGTTACAACTCAACAGCAAGAAGTTCAAGGCAGAAATAACGCCAACATTGTAAGTCACTTGATTTTTAGCGTGTTAGAACTTATTAAATAGTATCATATTTGAGTTATATAGTTATTTTGCACTGTCGAGTCGTATGATTTTCTTTCGTCCCAGGTGTCGTATTTTTTGTCTAGAGTGAGACAAAAAACGACACAGTTTATGTTGGCTGCTAGGCGTAAGCAATGACTCTTCAGTGATAAAATCATACACCGCCGTTCATAAATCCATCCTGCATTATTACACATTACACATTATAGCAACATAACTTTCCAGCAGAATATCAAGGCCAGGGCAGACGAAGGGTAAATATCGTCGTTTCTTTTTGTCTCACGGACTTAGTTATCCTAGATAACAAAGTTTTAATTTTTTAAGACCTAGAAATTGTAATTTTAGTAATACATGTTTTTAGTACGTATAAAGATTAACAATTCCCACCATGTTTGTGGCTTCTCCATTCGCTGAAAATTTTGACTAGTAGCATGAACCAGGTCCCTGATTTTGAACTGAGGCGCCAGATTTTGCCATTGGCGTGTACTGAGGGGTCGAAGTTTAAAAATTATCAAAATTAAATATTTTTCAACGAAAACCGCTAAAATTATTAATAAATAGCGTCAGAAACGGTACAAAAAAAGTTTATTGATGTTAAAACTAAGTTTTCAATCATTTTAATTGTTAATATGTAGCCTCCGAAACAGTGCAAAAATGTCTTTATTGAGGTTACAATCAACTTCCAACCATTTCTTTGCTGAAATTAGTAAAATTTTTTACTGCTGAAAGTGATTTATGTTAAAAAAAATTTGTTATATATTTTCTGGGTAGACTGGTTGTCTGTGTTTTTTTGTCACTGGGCTACGAAGAATACCATGTTTCTTATCCCAATAAATCTGTTAAGTCAAGTTTGAACATAATAGCTGCTGAACTGGCTATAATAAGTTCTTTTGTGTAGCAACTTCTACAAATTCGCTGACGATCTCCGCTTGCCGAGGCGAATTCTACGAAGGTGCCCCGATATAGGCTTTGATTCAGTCCAGTTTGATTTGTTTGGTCTCCAATTCTTCTGTGAACTGTGGCGGGCGTCTGTCCATCAACAGTGATAAGAGTCATAGTAGTGCATTGTAGTTATGATATTTCGCGCGCTGCTTACTCTGTGGGCGATCTACTGGTAGAAGCCGAGCTGGAAAAGGACATATATATTGTGTTTAAGCCTGAAATTTTTTGCTCACTGTAATGCTGTTGCTGCTACAGCGCACAAAGTGATTAACACGATACGTGGAACGATTCAGCATTGGTCAAAGCAGATTTGCTTGCAGCTGTATCGCTCGTTGATTCTCCCCCATGTCGAATATACTGTGAACGTTTGGAGTCCTTATCACAACGATTGAACTCGTGCAACGTCACGCAACTAAGCTCCTTCCAGATATCCTACGTTGGGACTATGAAGATAGGCTGTAATACTTGGGACTACAATCTCTCGCCACTCCTCGAATTCGCAGTGATGTTATTCCGTTGTGTAAACTGACTCATGGTTCTGCCGACTTGGATGTCTCAAATTCTCTGCACCCGGAGGTCCTCTAACCAGAGGTCACAATCTCAAGTTCCAGACTATCGACATCCCACGTCTTGATGTTCGTCGTCATTTCTTTTCTCACAGAACTTTGCGATTCTGGAACAGTCTACCTTCCACTGTTGTGAATGCACCATCCTTGTTATCGTCTAACAAATGCTCCATGCTGCCCAGTGTCTCTTATTGTAATCACTGACATATTTGTTTTTTTCAACCTCTCTGGCCTCGTTTTCACAAAGCTCAATCCTAACGAAAACTGGTCATTTACGACGAAATAAAGCGATAGAATGTCGATACTGCGATGCCGAAACGACCAGTACCTTGGAGACGAAAGGTTCAACTTATAGCTCAAATTACACAAATTGTTCTATGTTAAGCGTTTTTGATGGGATTGGTTCAGATACATGAGTTATGTTTTTTGTTACTTATGTAAGGTAAAGTGATCTAAGGGGATGAAAATCGGTTTAGCTCACGATGTAGGGATGTCGTACATGAAGAATCAACCTCAAACCTTGTTTTTGCCATTTTATAACAGAAAACTAAACATTAGCACTAACTTCGTTGTTATAAATTATGTTAAGTATATTCCCAATGTAACAAAAAATTGACTAAGCACTTACATGGTTTCCTAACCTGGTACAGTGCCATTTTAGCGACTGAGCGCATTAACATAAATGTCTATTATTTATCTCATTTTAAAAAGTTTGATATAACAAAAGAAAAACAACGTGGATTTGAATTTTATAGCCTAGTAAACGGGTGATTTCAGTGATTGTATGCACGATTAACATTTATTACGAATGAAATTTGCCACCCACATCACATTTACCAACATGGATTTCACATAGATGGAGTGCACAGTTATATTAGCGATTGCATGATTGTTAAAAGCATTTTTTCCAAAATGCCTAAAACACAAATTACCCAAAGCATTTTTCCAATAATATGGCTGTTATATCATTTCAGCTTCACCTCTACTATATTAAGAAAGTAACAAAGTAGCATTTTTCAATACGGCAATGTTAGAAGATGTATATTTCGAGGGTGCAACAGGGTTTTCTATTTTTGCTTCTAATCTAACGTACCATAGCTTTTCCGGGGATTTCAAGGACATTAAGTTCGGCTCTCGGTCTACCCAATTTACCGAAAGAATTTTGTCTGTTGTCAATTATTTTGCTATGCATTCTGAGCCTTCAGCTAAGTTATGGGTTTTGTGGCACGTAGAACAGTTTGTGTTCGTTAACTCGTATCGGACCTGCATTATAAGGCTTGTTAGGTACCAGACGTTTGAGGTGGCATATATATTGCTTTTGCGTGTTACAATTGATAAAATATAACGACAATTATTATTATTATAGATGAAAATACGCTCGCTCCGTTTCACCCTCGCTTGCGAGGTACTAGTATCTTTAAAACTTACATGCTTACACCCACTCTAGCCAACTTATCTAGTCCTACTGTTTTAGGCCGTGTTGTTGGTAACTCATTAGTAGTTGCTATAATTGAATACAAAGCGTGAGCAGCTAACTACACTTCTGTAAAATTTTTGTGTTGCTAAATTGGTTTTCAGAGTTTACTGAAACAAAGCGAACGAAGGAGTATCTCCAGAATATATTCTGTCTTCAGTTGTTTGATGACGTATCGCGTACATGTCACCAGGAATTGTTTATATAATTTTTCCTATAGGCTGAATACAATGGTTTCGGTATCTAGAGACCAGCACAAATACTTGCGGCGTTGTCGGTGTGTTCAGGGTCGACGAAGTTTTAGAGTTTTCGGTGGGTTCAGGATTCAAGAGGTTTTAGGATGGTATATTCATCAAACACCGCCTGTTACGTGTGATTAAACAAAATAACTTAAAAATGAAACTACGATCGATCAGTTTCACCCTCGTTTGCGCTTTACTAGTGTTATTGGCGGTATCGTTAGACGCAGTTTGTTCATTTAGTAGAAATTAGTGTAATCTTCATCTAGTTATCAGAGCATAATCTTTATATTTTAATCTTATTTCCTGCTTACGAACTTTCACGTATCAAGTGAAATCTGATCTCATACTGACATTCTAAAAGTACTCGGTTTACATTTCAATGAAAACATTTACCAGTAAGTAGCATTAAATTGTCGATGTGGTTTATCATGGTAGTTAAAATTATGATCAGAGCTAGCGTTATTGTGAATTATCGATTTTGACTTGTAATTTACATAGCGAAGGGAAACGGAGTATGTCTACTTTGCGCTTAGCGACCATTTCACTGTTCCAAATTCAGGTCCCTGGGCCATTTAAAGTCTCACGAATACAGCAATTATACACGGGAGATACTTCATTGGCAACGCTACGGTGATTTCAATCATATATCAAAACCGAACAACTTTATTTCTTCTATTGGCCAAAAAGTCTAAATCTTTTGAAATTCATAAATCACAAGTTTTAAGAAAAATTATAATATGAAAAGTAATTTTTATGCTGTAAGACCTCAACACTTGTCTTATTTGATGCGTATTCCGCAAATTACTTTATCGTATTCAGCAACAGCGAAAACCTATAGATATATACATTCTAATGACCTACATACATCGATATTAAAAAGTGACGAAATTTGACTATTTTAGCTGCCGGAATTTAACAATTTTTACTCCGGCAGTTTTCGGCAGCCCACCCAACTTGGGGTTAAAACAATGAAGTCATTGTGTTTAACGAGCTAAATAACCCTTTAATACTATTGTTCACCCAAACAAGCAAAAACGTGGTTTGTAAAATTTTGAAAATTTCAGTTTTATGGGGTACTATGTAAACTTTGACTTGTAGCACGAAAACTGCTGCTATGATATTACAGCTGAGTTGTAGTTCTCGGTGAGAAGTTTTTGTGTAGGTCTTCATTTTGGGATATTTCCGGCAAAAATTGTAACCTAAAATGTTGATTTACCCCAACTAACCAAAATCTTTAAAATTCTCCAATTCGTGTCGGTTTTGTAAAAATTTAGGTAGGGAATCGTGGGAGCAGCGCAAATACAGAACTAGGTGCACAACTAAGTTTTATTACGTGTATAATAAAAAATGTGAGAATTCATCCGTTTGATGAAGGGTTTTGGTACGAACAGGCGAAAAAAATTTTTCCGAATTAAACGCTATATGAGATATTCTTTTAACTGTATGACTTATGATAAATGTATCACACGTTCATCCTGCAAAAAGAGCATCGGATTATGCATTATGCTTAACTTGAATAGAGGGCACCACCACTAATAATATTGAGCAAATTTATGTCTACCCTCGTCGTCATTAGTTTTCACAGTGTAAGATTTCTGAAGTTGAGAAGAATAGTGTTAGCTTAGTTATAAGGGTAATTTCTTGGAGTGCGTTAGTGATAATCGGACAATTCGAAGTATAATTATTGTATGCCTGCGGCCTATTTAAAGACTTCATTACTTTCACAACCGTAGAACGCCTGGCGACGTTTTGAAAAATACAAGTGTCGAGTGTGGCGGATTGAATTGTCCTGTAAGTTATGTCACGTTGAAATGGTAACGCAATATAATTTTCTATTTTAGCGAGGTATACAAATCATACAACATTTCAAATTTTGATCATATTTAAATATTTGCTGTAATGTCTTCAATTGATTACGACGCTGCTCTCCAGGAAGACGTCACTCGACTGGAACAAGCATTGTCGCATAAAGAAGTGGCGGCGTGAGTTTGACATCGCGTATCTTATTTTTAATAATATCATATTAGGATTTAATATACTAAATCTTTACGGTAGTTGTATAGCTTTCGTAGTTAACATTTCATTTCGTCCCTAATTTTTTCATTAAAGACTTATATAATGTTTTGATTTGCTGTTTATATACATATATATGCTAATTTGTATATTGAGAGATTGGTTGTAAGGAGGCATCGGGCAGCTATGCATGCGTAAATTCTAGTTTTTGTTGTTGCTATCGCATGTAAATGTAGCAGAACCATTTTGGATCTCTACACCCTAGTTTAATGCTTACCATAGCCTAATGCGCAACATTACCAAACCCTAAGGCTAAGGCCGCTATAGAAATTAGAGCGAAATCGCTTTTGTTGAACCAAATTCAAGACCCCTTCTCATCAGTGAGCACGTGTGTGTATTTAATCGAGCATCAATTAGTCGACGAGTTTTAACCTTGATGAATTTAGACTCATTTGTTATGGATGATCATGCATTTACTGTTGAATAATTAGGCTATAATTATTCTTATGTATATGTTTCTGTGACTGTGCGCTCTATATGTATACTTCTGGATGTTTGTTTATACGTACAACATTGTATATATACCTGATTATCCGATGTGCCCCTACATTTATCATTGTATGATAAGAATAATTGTTCTAGTATATCCGTTACCGTCCAGGTAGGGGCATCGCAAGCCCTTCAAAAGTGTGGATGATGGTCGTTCACATTCATTTTGTTCTAACACCATCAGTTAATTTTTTCACGGATTGTCAGGATAGAGTGATTGTGTCTGCGGCGCGGACGGGTAGCTGTTCACAGTGGGCGGTAAGTGAGGGATGGCTAATTTTTCGAAACTCATAATTTTCGCGAATTTTGCCAAAAAAATTTCTGCCAAATCTCTATTTTTTTGCTAAAACAGTCATCAGTTGGCGCGACTTTTGGCCAAGCTTAAATTTGGGAGAGCCCGACCCTACCGAGAATAACTACCTTTTATGGATATCTAGATATTTGAGAATGGACGAATTTTGTTTATAATAGTTGCATTTTCGATTTCGGAGAGAGGTAGTTTAAATTCGGGTTCTGGTCACTGTTTCTCGTTTCCGCAAATGTTTTTTCCGAAATCGAAAATCCGACATTTTTAATATGTGCATGGTGGAATTTGAAATGAATGTTAATAATTTCCTAATTAAAATTGGCTAATAAACTAAGACGTAGGTACAACACCATTGTTGCTGCTATGTGTGTAAAATATAACACAATATTTTCTTCTATTTTTTCGCTGTGGTGTCTCTAAGTTGCACTTTTAATTCCCCAACAGCCATTTCTCTACCTCTAGTAACTTAAAATTTATAATTCACAAGTTACGGGAAAACTATAATTTCAACTATAATTTTTTCACATAGCTAGCTCGCATATAGTATTGGATGTATACAGTTTTCACGCTATTGCTTTCACCGTATCTAGTTGTCCAGAAGACCTATAAATCCATTTAGTCATATCATAGGTGACCTTGGGGAGGGATTATCAAATATGAGCTAATTATGCAATTTTTAGCAAAATTTAGATTAGAGTAAATTTTAAAAATTAACTCTCCCCACCGCGCAGCCTTTCTTCCCCCTCCTCGAACGATCAACCGTGTAACCCCATGGAACTTGATTACCCACGTAATATGTACAACTAATGCGCTGGGGCGATGCTAAACTGAGAGGTTCCTAGCCCGAAATGGAGTGTCGAAATCGAAAAAAATCAAAGTTAATATTTTTCAGTTCATTACACTAAAAATGTTAATAAATGGCACTAGAAACAGTGTAATAACGACTTTATTGTGGTTAGAGCTAACTTATCAACCAATTTTATACGTATCTGAAATTAATGAACTTCTAACTTCAGGAAAGAATTTTTGTAAAAACATTTTGTCAATTTTTTATGTCAACTAGGGGTTGTTTTACCTGGGGAAGATAAGAATTTTGCCAGCTAACCCTAGCAGGGAGCATGCTTTTTTACATCAGCTCCACCCACTGCCCCACTTTCGAGAAGTCTGGGGGAGCACCCCACAGCTGTAACGAATGAAATCAATAACCGTAACCTGTTAACCCTCTTACAGCATCGTTTACCCATGTGGCAAATATAATTTGATGAGACCAGCTTACGGATCCGGCTGTATTTATAATTCCGGTTTAGGGCCCGGATGTTCATTGCTAAGGTCATTTTCGTCATGGGAGACATATAATTCGGTGCATTTGCATTTTGGGAAATGATAGTTTTGCGCTGCCTTAGGTAACCCACACATTGTACTGGGCAGCATGTATAGACATATTGTGCATATTCTATACTTACAGAGGAAACTACAGTGAACGGGATTTGCCTACAGCGAATCGGTATGTCCGAAAGACGGAAAGCGTAGTATCAGACGACAGAAGTACCACCGTAAGTTTGACATAGTTTATTACAGTACAATGAATTAGTGCGTTTTCACAGTATTTTGTTACCAAGTGAACTTTTTGTTATTGGACATAGAAGGCGTGATCAGTATAATAATGCCACGTCTTTTTAGCTGATAACTTTATTTATGGTTTCCGTGTTTTAATCAGTGAAATACAAAGCACATTGTTACAGTGACTAAACAACAATAACGTTTCTGACATACTGAAAGGATTATTTCGTAGGTTTATGTTTTTGAGTATTTTCAAATATTGTATATATATACACCTCATTCTATATCTGATGTCAGTCGTTTTTGCCACAGTAACTAAACTCAAGCGTGTTCGATAAAACGAACTAGAAATTTTTGAAACGAATACGGAGCTACATTATCACAAAGTTTGCGATATACCCAGAATCGTTTTGCCGTTAATTTTGAAATGTTTTTGCGCAATTGTAATTTGTAAAACCAGCTCACTTATTCATTACGTGACACCAAACATTTTCGTTTCCAGGATAATCGTGTCGCGCTCATTCGTTTGGCGTATATTCTGTACCCTGGATTAATTTTATCAGAAAATCATTTTTTGGTCTTTAGATAGACAGTGTCTGTGTATTTTTCGAATTTAATAAATAAGATGGCAATATCCAGGCTTCTAACGCGTGAAATTTTATTTTTCTTAAAAGTTGTGATCTGTAAATTTCAATATTTTGTCTTTTGATCACATGATACTAAGGTTTTTGTTGTTTAACATACACTGAAAATAGCCGTCCCATACCGCCTTTACATAAACAGTACATATTCTAATGTATTGTTTATCTACTATATTTGCTGGCTATCCGTGATTCTCTTATGGCTCAGAAAGCATAGTTTGGAATTGCAAAATCGTGGTTCAGCCTTGATTAACTATATACACTACGCTTACGGTCGGTCTCCTTGATGTGCCAGTAAATAGAATTTTTTATTTCAGCGTTTCAAAGACCTGAATAGTTGTATTTTTTGATTAGATTTGCGAGATTATCTTCGCGGTTATAATTAGCAGTCCAAACACACAATATTTATTAGTGGCGCAGAAAAATAATTCCGTCGCGCGGGTTGTGCGACAAATACTCTATGTTATATATTATTTCTGGAATCCACGGATATTTTACATCTTGTTAGTATAACTGGCTTCTCCACACGATTAGAATAGGACCTGTGGGTTTTGGGCGCGGTGGCACCCAGCTCCAGCTTAGAGAAACATGGAATACCGGTGGAACATAATTTGAGGGAGAATCATGCCCGTCATATGAAGATTTTATATTTATATGTTTTAGCGCCCTTTCTTGCTTTTGCAAGACGTATGCCATTGTTTTTGTTGCACATTAAGCACATTTGTTGCATATTTCTATTATAAAACTACAAGTTATCTTTGCTTCAGTCAACGATTTGTTACACCACGATGTAGCAATATAACTTTTCAGCTCGAGCAATTGGATGACGTTATGTCATCAATTGCAGAAGGCCATATTCCAGCGTCATCAGAAGCTCTGCTTGCTTTAAACCAGGCTTATCAGGATGTGATCGAGGGGTACATGGATCGCCTCTCAATGGCAATTGCTCAATGTCGAGAGAAACAAAAGATTGTCCAATCACAGTTGGTTGCTGACTATGGTGACGGCGACAAAGTTAATAAGATCTTCCAAAAGGTAGATTATTTTCTTACAATTATTTTGACAAAGAAATGAGATATTGTTGGTTATATTACGAAAGAGTATTCATTTTTGACGGCAGTTTGCACAAATTGAATATATTTTCAATCTATCTAGATCCACTAATATTGCGGTTGATTTTCCCGGGTCTTCATTCTTGTGTATAATATAATCTTGAGAGTTATACTTCAAAAAGTCCATTCATTGTAACGTTAAAATATCGTACTTTGTTCTCAACAAGTCTTGTATATTATATAAATAGAGGTGAAATTTTGGAGACACCTATCAGTAAAATTGGCAAAAGAATAGTCAGCGCATGCCACAGTGCTTATTGAAATCTGAGCGTTGTGAATGACACGAAAAAGCGAAGAATTCCTACAAGCTGTATATATATTGGTAAAATTTGACAACGTGCGTTATTGCTCTTTAGAGTTGCACACATAGCTCAGCTTTGGCAAAGCGGATTGATCAACTTTGTCTCAACCCCTAAAACACGTTATTTATTGTTTCTCGATAGCCGGATCTGAGATATTTGAGTCAATTGGTCTAGCAATCATTCGTGTCATTGTGAAAAGCAATTTGTCCTGTATATATCTACACATGGTATGCTGCTATTGTTATTATTTATGCTGTAGAATTTGGCCAAACTGTGTTTTTGAATGGGCCCAGTGGACACTAATTACACGGAAATATCAATATTCTATTTTACAGAGCAATTCATGGTGTATGTTCTCGCTTGCTGAGAGTTCCTCAATACGCAATAATCTGGTTTATCTTCTCAACTATTCAAGCAACAATGGCTGATAATCGGTGGTTGGCTTAGTTTATAAGTTAATGTAGTTGTGTACATCTCGCGCAATTACATATTCAGTACTTAGAATTAAGTCCTTGCCGATAACGCAAGCCACTAGTTTTAAAACATGCTAACGTGTCGTTGTAGCCACGGACACCTGTTGATTTGTTACGATACGTGGCTTGAACCATCCGTATGAGCTTAATAGGTGGGACGCCTCAGCTTTCATGAAACCAGCTAGAGATGGTCTACGTATCAAACGTTGTTTTGAACTTAACAAAAACTATCTTTGAGTTATGTAGGTATTCCTGTGCTGGCCTTTCCGCTTGCCGAAAAGGGTGGGGGATTTTCAGGGAGTCTCATGTTGGAAAATTTTCAGCGGATGGGTTTCAACTTTTACGCATGTATTTGAGTACAATTTTTTATGTACACATTTTTTTAATAGATCCTCAGAGGCTACTTATAAGTCTTTCTCGCCACTTATTTTTATTTCTGTGTGTTATGAATCAATATCAAACCCGGGGTGATTTCGTGGAGTTGGGTGAGGGCGAACATGGGGGATTTTGGGGAGTGGGGTGGGAAATAGGGGCCAGTTGTAGGTATCTTCGAAGTAGTTGTCGCGCAGTTTGAAGTTGTTACTGAGTCGAACACCACATTTCTTTTTGAATCTATGGACTCTTCTGGGATTTCAGCGTAATCTGTAGAGTTGAGATGTCTCTGCAACACATAACCAGTTAAACGTCGCTTTTATGAAACGACTACCAATTCCCGTTCTTTTTACCAATTGTGGTAGACTTTTTCTTGATTTTTGGGAGCAGTTTCCCAACCAGCTTTGAGAAATTCAGGTGTTAGGTTGTCCATTGGACCTCGATTAGATTTTCCGGCTATTAGCGATGCAATTATGTAGTTTTGTGACTGTGACTGGTTCGTTTCGTATTCTCAGCATAAAGCAAACTTATCGGGTTATTGCGATATATAAAAAGTTGGTATTGGATATAAAAGTATCCTGGGATATTGCATTCTGTAATAAAATTATTCAGTGTTATTGCGTTAGACAATCTTTCGAAATGTTCATTCCAAGCGGTTAGGCACATGTTTAGTTTGGTATAATTGTGTGATGTTGGTCTCGTATTGTTTCGCAGATAGATACGTTCCTATTCGATATTTAATTCACGTTTGTAACAGAACTTTTTTATTGCCGAATTCATGTCGTCTTTGATTTCGTGACCAATAGGTCTCACTAGCCTCTTCAGGCTAAAATGTACTAGTTTCTCATAAGTCGAGCATTAACAAACTCGCCATAGCAGCACAAATAGCAAGAGTAAGCTTCGTTTTAAACATACAGGCCACCTTATTCTGTACAGACAGCATAGGGGTCATTCGCTCGTCACAGTGCTCATGCTGTGTTGACGTATGTTAATTCTATACTTGATGTAGTAGCTTTAAACGTGTTTTACAAAGCACGTTGCAAACGCACCGCGTATTCTTGACTTTACAGCTTTGAGATATTAATAGTGGGAGCTTGCTTTTTTGTATAGTGGACTGTCACCAGGTTAATGTTTATGTACAGTGTGCTACCTCGAATACGTCCGGCAGCCATACTCGCAACTATTCTAGTACCCGATAACCTTAATGAAGTGTGATTAAGTCCGATGGGTGCTGCCAGGTGTAACCGAGGTTATACCACGTGAACAATGTTGGTGCTGTTGATATCGACCTCGTCGAAAAATAGGATATCGACCTCGTTGAAAAAATCGTGGCTAGTTTTGATCGTTTCAGAAGCCGGCCGTGTAGTCGCTAAAAGTCAATGTTTGGGGTAATGTGGTGCCCAAGACAAAATGTTACTGTTACACGTATTGTACCGTCGTATTATTTACTGTATAATGTGTCATTGACATCAGCAAAATGTCAGTTGAGGTATGGGGCGATTAATATGCTTACATACTGGATGTTATTCCTAACTCCGCGATTTTGGCGTTAACCGGTTGTTTTCGAATGACCGACGCTTGGGTAGAGTTTTGATAAAGCCGACGCCTGGAAATGACAGTGCTGTCAAAAAATATTGTTTGTACGGGGCTGCTTCACACAAGCATGATTCATGATGATTATAATGTTTTTGTTCCAAAACCAGTAAAACGATGCTCCGATAAGCTCTCGACGTCGATGAATTGGACATCTAGAGAGTCAGAGAGAAGCTGCGGCGAAGCACATTCCATGAGTGTGAGCACGTTCCAAGATGCGATACTAAGTTTTGTAAACTTAATTATTGAATATTCCGTGGTATTAAATTAATGCATGTAATTTATGTGTGCACGAAGTATGCATGAATGACGTGTTTGTATGTACGTAGAGCCATTGTTAAACGGACACTCTTAGGCATAGTGGGCTAAAAATCGCAGCTTTACAAGCTTGTGCTCCGATTTTATTTGTTTGTTTAGATATGACAGTTTATATTTCTGGTTTAGTAGTTTCATACTTAGTTTTATGTCTGGGACAGCTTTGAGGTGGCAAACAAGCAGTGTCATTTTGCAGTTGCTGCTATAAATGACTGTCTCGCTCCGAGCAAACATAATTGGACCGAACCTCGAACTCTTGCAAGGTGATTCTAGAACAACAAAACATTTTTTAACAGTTTCGAATGACATTAACATATTTTTATTATATTAAAATAATATATAAAATTTAATATTATGCAGTATAAAAATAACTGCAGGTGCAGCATAAAATTTGTACTGTCAGTATTTTGTATTAGCTATCGTGTTATTTTCTTTGTTTTTAGAATCCGTTATCCTTCTTCATGTTTCCGTATTTTCACGATTCCGCCGGCATGATACCTAAAGCAAATAGGGAAAGCATTCAAAAGGTGTGTGTGCTAATGTATCGAGTGTAAGCTTATTCTGATAATTTACGGAATATTATATTACATATAATACTGTCGCATTCATAACAATGTTGGTAAAAAGTACGTTAAATGATTCATATAGTTCCCGTAGATCCTGAATCAACACGTTACCGCTATCGTTTTCTCAAAAACCCGCATGTACTTATAACATTAATTTTCATTGCTAAGAGAGAGAATTCTAGTTGAACTATCGGATCAGATATATCTAGTGTAGAAATTCCGACATCAACAGCCGTTGTTGCAGTGTTTTGCTGTACTGATCAATATTGTTAGCTAAGCTGTATTTGAGTTGCCGTCACTTAATATATTGTGTTTCATCGTTTAATCTATGTAATTTAGGATTTCTTGGTGGCGAACATTTGATCGTTGCGTGTTGGGCTAATATTTTTTGCTGCACGTTTTAGTATAGTCCCAAAGTTTTATTATGTCGCTAACTGTGAGTAACTGGAACAGGAACTGCAATTTTTAGCCCGATACCGGAACATGGTCTTATCAATACGGAAGATTTAAAAATATTAACACGTCTGTTGCTTGCTGGTGGTGAACGATGGCAAATAAGGTTATGTGCATTGGCATGAGGCTATAAAACAGTAACAAAACTATTGTGAAGTCTTGGTATTTTTTCAATTATTTGTAGGTTGACGGCTATATTGGGTCTACAGATATTCGTAATAACTGGTTACGGCGAATACAATAGTAGTTACGTGGAAGGCAGCCAATTCAGGCGGGAAGTACCCCAGGGTTGCCCAACGTAAAAATATTTTCTTAACACAGTTTTCTTGAAAGTTGTGACTATGTAAATTTCGAATGTTTCCAACTAGCTTTGTTGTGTTAATATCATGGTATGACGAACAATTCAAAACATGATTAGATTAAATGGAAAGTCTTTCTGGATGCTGGATGTATCTGCAAATTTACCAACCTGCACCACAAAACCAAAAAGCGAACTGATTTCAAAATATTTCAGCCCGTGTTGTTAGCCTTCGTCATTCTGTGAAAAAATTGAGATCAAAATGTTTGACTATTATTACGCGTATAGTGGTATTAATTGAAAAGACGCATTGACAGTTGTCACAAAATCGGGTATTTTTCTCGTATCCCTACTTAGAAACTAGACCCCGCCTTCTCAAAATTTGTACGGAGATATGGGAAGTGAGCGCTAAAAATTAAAAGCCACTGTTTCTCATGATGTACTATCAACCATTGGAGTATTTTGTGCTTATGACGAGTGCTCAGGAAGCTCAATTTGGAACCTTGAATTTGGTTAACTACTACACTCGCTTGTTTTCCTTCGTCGGCTAATTAGTAGTGTTAGACGATTTTCAGCAAAGTGAAATACTCGATATTATTGTGGTCTTACGAGCACACAAGAATTACAGATCAAGGCACTGTTGGCAGTAGTTTTTTAGCCTGAAGAATAGTGCTGCACTCATGATTTAGTTTGTTAGCTAATTTTAACTAAAAGACGAATAATTTATCACGAATTTCGTCATGCATATATCCAAAAGTAAAGAAACCTGAACTTCGATTCTGGCAAAAATTAGTCGGAACCGGAGGAACCCAAATTTTTCGGAAGTCATTTTATTTTGGAATATTGAATAATCGTCTGATACCAGTAAATATAATTTTAATATAATATGTTTTTATAGGCTGACGAGTTTGATCCTTTAGTATGTCCACCTCGAACGTGGAGAAAAGATGAAACACAGAAGCTACAAGCTGGAATCAGGTCTTGTATAGTCGAAGATAGAACGCTACCACTTCTTTCGCGAAAGGAATCTCGGCTAGACAAACTTGAACGGTGTAACGTTCATGATCAGGCTAATAAAATACTGGAACTCGACGAAGAACTGACACAAATTAATTGGGATATTAATCGATATAAGTAAGTTTTATGTGATTTTGTCAGAAAAAGGTATCATTGCTTCATTGTATACTTGTTCCTGTGTAGTTATGTATTACGATTTCTGATATCAAGGTTATGCATTCTGATAGGCTGTAGGTGTTCAACCGATAGTTGTTTAGCATATTGACAGTAAAATTGTACTTAATAGCGAAACACGCAGTTCAATTATTATTTCAAGGGATATGCCGGTTAAGGAAGTGATCGCTCTAATGGACAAAGAAAAAATCGATATCGATTGGGTTAGAGTTGCAAATCACGAGCTCAGTGGAAACCGGACTCCGTTGGAATGCCAGCTGTATTGGGAAAACTGGGCACATCCCAAATATTCTACTGGTACGTGGGATGCCAGAGAGGTTGAAGATTTCAAAGCTGTAAGTTATATTCTGGTTTTGAATGCGGTATTCAATAGTTTATATTAAACTTATGATTCTAAAGTGCGTTTCAGAAATGACTGATGCCTATTAAGCAACCGAACAATGCTATAAATAACATAGTGATTGCAGGAAAAGTGAGCATCGAGCATCGTACTGTAGGATGTAGCAGTTTTAAAGCAGTTATAGCTGTTTGGATGCAGAAAGTGCTTTGTTTCACACTCCAAAAGAACTTGCTACGGAATTTCGGATTATAAAGTGGTACAATATGTGGACTGTTATAAGGTTTGACTTTTAGTATACGACAGATCTTTTATTTTTTTGTGGCGCAGATTGTAGGATTTAAGTATATTATTGTATCATCACTATCTATAAGCTCATTTTGAGACATGCTTTGTAAATAGTGCTACTCGTCCCTTTATTATTTTGTCTATATATGAAATTTGAAACATACACCTTCTCTACATTATTGTATCATCACTGATCATAACGTCAGTTTGAGCAGAGGATGGGTCCAGACACACACTTTTTAAATAGCGCGACTCAACCCTCCATTATTTTGTTTATATATGAAATTTGAAGTAAACACCCAATTTTTAGTCTTTTCTATGCTAAGTGATCACATGATAAAGATTAGGTCGCGCTATCTCCACCACTTTTTGAGATATATCTGCGCTTCTGTGTGTTTTTGTGGGAAACGATTTTGAGTGATTCAACGAGACTTTTTTGTTTCAACGGTTGCCATTCGAACGTTTGCAACTGAAGTTGGATTTTTGGTATCAAATCGCTCGGTATATGAGTTAAACCTGATGTCAAGTTGCAATGGAAATAAAACTTCACGTGTCCAGGTTGTTCCGCTTCGGGCGCTATGTAAGATTCCTGTGAATTTTCACATATATGTAAGTGCATTATTCGAAATTAATTGAAACGTTATTTCCCGACATGTTTTAATATCGCTTTTAGTGTTTTACGATCATCAGGAGTCAAATTGGTGCACTAGTGTAGACGGAAATACGTACACAGTGTTATAAAAACAAAAAATATGTACACATATAGCGAATACTGGTTTATATTTGGTGGAAAACATGTTGCGTGGAGTGCTAGACTTGATTATAAACCAATCAAACGTTCTACTTTGTTTCTAGTAGTTGAATTTGTCCTATATGTGCTTCATATGTAAGTTCGGTTAAATGATCCTATGCTTATTTTATAGAAGTTTTGTGGTTTTACTGAAGAACTTGGTTGAGTTAGCGACCCTTACTACTCTAATTTTGTTGCCGGCAAGCTTTTTCACCATTAACCATATTTGATCGACAAGCTATTTGTGAAACAGTTTTTATGCCATGAATGCAGAGAACAAACATGGATTTTATTTGACACCTTGTCGATATAAATTCCTCTATTACTTTTGCTAGACTGCATTGTTTACATACTTGCTCCTCTTTAGACCTATATCAAGCATACAGTTAATGCAAATGGATATCGTTGAATGCTTTGAATACTACGAACAGCAATATAGTTTAAAATGGCTCTACACATACCTATGTTACAAGCAACTCCAGTGCTGGAAGCACCACATGGAGCCACAGTAACGATTTTAATATCATGGTTTAAAACGCACCTTTCCACAATTCAGGGATAACCTGTGATTCTAAAGTAAACGAAAGAAATCGAAAGGAAACTTGACTCACTGTTATATCAACCCGTGATGGAAGCAGATTCTGGGCATGTGTCGGCAAGTTAGAGACACTCTTCATCGTAAACTATGCCGCAATATTCGTATACGTTTATGCGACTTTCGGCGAAGTTTTGCTTGCCACAAATCAAGACGGACGGTTTAGTGGCATCCAACTGAAATCGGTGTGACAAATATACTGTTCCATAGAAGCAAATATACTGTTCCATGCAAGTCAGTGTGAAACATCCTCATAAAGTGTTTGTGTAACTAGCAAGAGCAAGAAAATATCGCCCGAGTGAATTGGCTGTTGGTGTTTATAGATTATTGAAACATTTCCAAACGTAAATGATGGCTCAGTTTGGGAAACGATTGCCGAAAAACTTGGAACTGGACGGACAGCTTTTCAGTGTTTTGAGAAGTATCAAAGTGATGTCAATCCACATTGTGCCAAAGGTATGTAGTCCGGATAATGTATGTGTTTAACAGGGAGTAACCGGAATTCCGGTTCAGAAGAAAATCGTGTTCCGGCAAAAACCATACCGGAATCGGAATTCCTCTTTAAAATTGTCCACGTGTTTGCTTAATCTGTGGTCCAATCATACGTTATCTGTACACATTGATCAAGTTCCAACACAGCCAAACAAAAGAAAACCAAACGTATGTAGGACACAATTTCTGTAAGAATTTTCATCTTCACCCAGGAGGAGTTTGTTAACAAAACAAAGCAAGGGCGATGCTCGTAGCAGCTTACCCAGTCAAAAATCTCCGGTATATTTTAGAATTGAACCGGTCCATACCGGTTGATATACATATTAGAGTGTGGGTTATTGAAGTCCATGATAGCTCTAAGCTTGGCTAATATAAATTGCGTGAACCACCAGCCAGTGCGCCTGTAAACTTAGCAATCAGTCTACATTGGAGTAAAGTAACATATCTGCAAAGCAGCCAGAAACTGCTTTCTTTAGAACGAACTGTATGTATTGAAGCTGTGAAACTGTGCGAGCAGTATCATGGTTTGTCTTATTTATAGTATTGTGATCAGAAAATCATCATCATCTAACTAATTATGGGCACTGGTTGCCCAACGCTAACCTGAACAATGAACGATCACAAAATTATAGTATGCATTTCCTACGGAATAACATGTAACGTAGTAAAGGGATGCAATTGGAGACAGAGTAAAATTGTCGGGTTTACGCTCTGTGAGTCACAAGAACATTCAGTTTACGCAAGGCTGTACAGCGGAATGCATTTTTTGTTGGAAGTTCGAAAAACCGACATCTTGACCAATAAATAATTATTTTCGCTTCCTCAGCCACTTCAAAGTCCCATAGAGGCAATAATGTCATCGCAATACATTAAATTTAGTGTAAAATTTATCTTTATTACATTATAAATCCACAGTGCCTTCATATCGTCCTTGATCTGTTTAACAATATATAAGTTCCGAAGACCAGGTTCCGGATCCGGTTTAAATGGACGGTTCCGGTTGTTTGTTGCTGTCCGGCAAATTTCGGTTCCGGTTATTCCCTGGTGTTTAGCAGTGGTATGTTGATATATAGCAACGAGCAGTACCACATTAGGGAGAAATACGTTGCGCTGCTAATGCGACTTTGAGTATTACCAACTAGTAACTCACAAGCAAGGGTGAAACAGGGCGAACGTGATTTCATCAAGTTGCGAAATCACCTTATAGCAGGCTTTGTGTTTGATGTATGTATTACACTAAAACCTCTGCTGCAACACTGAACCCAATGAATACCCTAAAATACCCTCGACCGTAAATTCATCGAAAACAACTGAAAACACATGATGTGCTCGTACTAGTCTCTACATAACCGTACCATCGTAATAAGCATGTAGAAACATATATATAGACCATTCTTGAAGCCATGCATGCAATACTTAAACAAACTACTGAAGACAAACTATATTCTGGCAATCGGGTTCACTCGCTCTAAACCTATTGAAAATATCTGAAATGGTATGAAATATTAGTGCTTGCTGAACTCTAGATAACCAAACCGCTGTATTCAGCGTACCAAAAAACCTATGTATAGACCATTCCTAATGCCCTGCAGGCTATAAATAACCAAACACACAAAAACTCACTACATTTTGGAAATCGAGTTCGTCGATCGTAATACCCTTGATGAAACACCACTAAAAGTATATATAATGTACGTATTCCACTTAGACCCTAAATAGCAAAACAATGGTATTCACCATGCTTGACAACCTAATAGACACTCGTTGTAGGTAAAAACACGCAATGCTGAAATTTGAAAAATCGCTATTTCTGGCAAAGGTTTGTCGAGCCATATTCGGTACCACAGCTGCCCAGGCACA
This sequence comes from Trileptium ribeirensis, assembly GCA_030248225.1. Lineage (NCBI taxonomy): Eukaryota > Metazoa > Nematoda > Enoplea > Enoplida > Thoracostomopsidae > Trileptium > Trileptium ribeirensis. Next base: position 36,231 of record JASANE010011364.1, read on the forward strand.
GCTGTAAATTTCAATTTACAATCCAAATTCTGTTTCGCGAGATATAGAGTGCAAAATACTGGTACTCAAATGGCCAAATTTGCTAAAGCTCCCTTAAAAACCTTTTTTGCCATTTTGGCCACGAAGATATGGTCGGAGCTGTTCGCACTCAAGTGAAAGACACGTCCTCATCACAATGGATGGAATAAGAATATTTATATCGAAATCCTTCCACCCGACGATGAGTTATGCGTGACAGAAACCGACAAAACGAATTTCTCCTTAGCGCCTCAGTTTTAATAATTTTAGTAGCAAATTTCGCTAGGACTTTAAGTTAAGTTTGATTTTACGGTGATGATGAAATATCACACCTGAACAACCATTACATACTTTTGCAGAATTATAAAATGTTATTTTACCATGTCATTGCTGTGGTTGTTAAAGATACATTGTGTAGACGAAGAGCTTTTGGATATGAACCTAGTTGCTGTTAGAGCTCTGAAGCAATATTGATCGTAATGGCTGGCAAATTATGTCCTTTTCACATGAGGATTTCTGACAAAGTGAAAATTATACTCTTGAGCACTTTTGGAAAACTGGGAACAACCTTAAATTAAAAAAATTAGTATCCATTTTTAAGAAAATGCTGTCGGCAAAGTTTATTTTCGATAATATAAGTATTACGCATGCTAGTTGGCTGCAGATATACAGAGTTAAATATATTAGTGTAACAGACGTGCCACTTCTGCATTACGCACTTCCACAACGTACTGCCCATACGACCCCGGCTATCGTAACCTCGAGGCCGGACCTAATGGGTTCTAAATTTTTCTTTTTTCTGGATCAATCAGGATCAATCCCAAGAGACTACGGAGCTTAGCAAGCCGCAGGAGCGCTTCACAGGATGTGTTATGATGCTGCTGGACGGGTTGCGCACGTAGCCTAAGCGGTACTACCTTTGATGTCCTGCTCTCAGGCCAAAGAGACCATACCAGTATTCACTCTTGTTGTTCCAACGGGAAGTGTGTTTGAAAACGTTCGGGTTGACTAATTTTCCTACTTTCCTGAACGATTAATTTATTTAGCCAGTGCCCCCCCACTAGGGCCCGACAAATCCCTAGACGTTCAACGTTTGAACGTTCAGTGAAAGAAGTAGGTTCGGGTAAACAAAGTCGCACGAGTCGTACTCACACAATAATAATGCAATTAAATTGGATCGGCGAGTAACGCTAAGGTTTGCTTCTTCGGTGCCTGTGTCAAACATGAACGTGGGTCGTCGATAGGGGTGACGGATTTCAAACCTCTTTCAGTACACGTATCGATACCATTGGTCAATAAAACACAGGAACATGATTTGGTTTGATTGAGTATTTATTGATAAGCCAAAATCATATACGGACCTTAGCATATTGTACGGGAAAAATATAACAGAGACAATGCCAATAGAATAGCAGTATTAGTAGGGCACGAGTTCAGGCGGGGCCTTGATTTATGATACAAGAAGCAAATCCTGTGCATCAGCTTGATCTATATGCTACAACGGTACAAAATTTTTTAGTCAACTTTGAGACAGGGGCAGGGGTTAAATTTGTATTCAGCTCAATAAAAAGTTATTTGGGAATAAACCTATAAGTAGCTATGCCTTGTAGGTCATCGGCACTGTTGCTGTTTCGACCTAAAAACAGCTCTCGAAAAGAGCTCTATTTGATTGCTAAAATTTAGTTAGCATTTCTAATGATTTCTATTTATTAAATGTGTTCGAGAACGGCAGCTCCGGTTGTCGGTACAAGGGTAAACAAGTTTACCTATTAAGTTTATCCTAATTGGCATTCTCCGTTCACTCGGACTCTCGATCTCGGCCGGGATACTTAGTCTAATTCATCAAGGGGCTATGGTAAAACTATAAATTTGAATTTCTCGCAAATTCGCCAGCCTTTCTCTGTGAAACTTTGTACAGGGCTGGGTTCGACCTAACCTATCGATTTATTAGGATCGGGTCAACGATCTTCACAAAAATTGGTCAGTCGGGCCGGGACCCGGTAGACCCGATATCTCATCTAGCGATATCGCTAACTTTTATACAAAAAATTGTTGCTATTCGCAACGAGGAATATCAACGCTAGGAAAGTTGATATTTCAATATGCGGCAGCATATCGGAGTTTCGAGACTCCGATAGCATTGTGCTGCCTTAATGACTATATTCTACACAGAAGAGAAACGAAATTTAGAGCTGAAAAGGTAAAAAATTTTAATCCATCAAACAAGGACAAGGATGGTACAGAACGTTGTTCCGAATATTCATTGAGGAAAATGTTGTTTCACCTCTGCCGGCTCAAATGTTCAATTCGGACTACTAGCTGTACTCAAAAATCATCTAAAATAAATGTATACGCGGGTGTCGCGTTTATTTGTGCCTTAACTCGACCGATGGAGGTTCAGCATGACTTCAGTCATTTAATGAAATTTTTAAAACGACTAACAATGGCTACGGATCTACGGGACAAGCTATGACGGGCTATAGTATCATATAAATACAAATACGGACACTGAGTCCTTGGAGGCTTAATCTTACAACTAGTCGATACGAGCTTCTCGCTTCTACCTCATGTATTCTCTGGGCTTATCCTATCTAACGTTAGTAATAAGCACTTTTGGGACGATTTGACCCCAAAAATTTAAGCTTAAGAGCAAACTTTCTTACCAGCTTCAATTTGATTAAGTTTGGACCATTTTAATGTCCAATTTCTATATAATTACAGTGATTTACGACCGTTTTGTATAAAACTTTTATAAATTTAATATAAAGTTTCTAGAAACTTCTTGGTTAAACTATAAATATAACAGTGAGGATTCTCTGTCGAATCCATAGCGCGTCCTTTAGTTTATTCTCGGTCCTGAAGTGACCTTTATGTTACAAGTAAACGAAATGCCTTCCTTAATACGGCTTTTATATTACTTTATAATTCAAATTTTCAAACTTAATTTATATAAACTTTATATTAAACTTAATTTAGCTTATAAAATATATTCTATTAATAAGAGTTTTCTAGGTTTTATATTAAACTCCAAACTTGATATTAACTTTATATGAAGCTTGAAAGGTCAAGCTTATTTACACAGCTCCATCGTGCTCGCTTGGTTGGTCCCGATAAATTTAATATTAACTTCAAGTTTAATATAAATTCTATATTAAACTTGTTTGCTAACTGATAAGAAACTGCTCGAAATGTAATATTAAAACTGCAGCTAAACAGCCAAACTTTATATAAAGTTTATAGAGACGTGCGAGTAAACTCAAACTCCAGCTTGTTTGCTTAATATACAGATACAAATTAAATTAACCCGTTGTTGATAGTAAAATAAACACAAACGCTGGGCATCCACATTTAGCTAACAAATAAAATTTATATAAATTTTCAGCTTAATATTAGATATTTGTATTTTTTGTAGAAGCGTATAAACAAGCATATATAATTATATACTTGGGCTTCGGGGTTAGAAGAAAGAGATGCAGCTTATGTAAACAAACGAGGGCAAACGATGCGAAAACAGGGTCCCGTTCCCTCAGTAATGACCAAAGTGCCGACAGGGACTCGGATTCGGACTCAATGTGTCCGTCCGATTAATTTCATATGTAACAGGTTCATTTTTGGACGACTAAAGGGGAAGGTTGGCTCTCGGGTGAGCCCGTCAAAAATTTCGTAAAGAATTAAAGTGTTTTATACGCTTCCCACGAGTTTGGGATGCCTTTTTGTAGGGTGTTGGGTATATATTTGTACCGGATTCAACGAGGGGAATCCAATGATGGGTTACACGCCTATCGCGGCATAATTACTACGATTTTCATGGGGAAGGGTACCCAATCGTGGACACAGGCGGTCCGTTCTGGGCTTAAATGAAAGTCTCGGTTTCAGTGAATCTAACGATACCATTTATATATTTTTGTCTTAATTTTTCGTTAAGTTATTCAATTAAATGTTGTCTATCTGCTATACGTACATGGTTATGTCCTTATAAGCCCGTGGATCCTGAACGGATATACACGGGAGCGGTCTCATTTCAAAGACCGTAAAATTCTCTACTTGAAATGTTCAATACTTAATTTGTGACTTCCCAACGGTTTCGGAGTTATGGGCTATGACAGCAACCTTCAATTCCGAACTTTCGGAATTGATATTTTCTTTTAGTTTTATCAGCTAACTTAGCCAGCAAAAAATGAACGATGGTAGCTGATAAAATTTATAAGGTTACAATTTACCAGTGTACTTCTGAATTTTGAACAGTGGTAAACTAATATTTAGCTTTTTGTACTAATAATTTTCAGGAAATTTGCTTACTCGCTGTTCGCTAAAGGGCGGGCAGCCAATATTTTTGTGGTCATCACTCGTGAGGACGGTCGTAACGGGTTGCCTTCGCGGCCAGTCTTTTCTACCAAAAATTGGGGCAGGTTTCGCGGTCCCACCACGCTAGGTAGGGCTACTCCTATACTTATTCGCGGGGCGGGTATGGCAAGAGCTCGCCAAACCCTAACGTTTCTAAATATAAAACGCCAATTTTTTTATGCGTAAAATCGCTAACTTTCATCTAAAAGTTCGACCTAATCAAGAATGAGTTACTCGCGAACTTACGCACTTCAACAATTACAAATACCAATGGTACACCAAAGTATGACGATAATCATAAAAATGACATAAAACTACAACGAAATTACATACGGTAGCCGCTTTTATGGCCATAATCAACAAAACGAATATAAATGGTACTCAAATAACAATATATATAACAATTCACGTAATTCAGGGTACAAATCGGGTACACGTAATCAATACAATCAGTTTATCAATCCAAATAGGTATGTACAGGAACAACGATATAAAGATGCACAACAATGGATACGATCATGGTTATAGAGACATGAGTTAAATACGTAAATATGTGCATTTATGGCAAACAGAAATGGTATGATATGACAAGACAGCAATGGTAATAATGCAAGAGTAAACTTAAGATGCGCCCCCAACCATCCTCTTTGGACACCATACACAAAACGTTGTTAGCGAACAAAACTCGGATTTCAATAGCCGTATCCAATTTTGACATTTTTCTGTTCCATAACGCCATTAGCGAATGCAATTCGGCCCCTGTACTTTAACACCAATGTGTTCCCGAACATTTTCAAATTATAATGTATGGAATATTAAACGGATTAATTTCTGTTCTTTAACGCAAAAATGAAATTTGTGTTCAGTGAACAACTGAATGACAATCGCTTTTGTCAAAAGAGGATGGTAAGGTGCGCAGCTTAAGTTTACTCATGCATAATATACAAAATCAAGTACATCAATGGGTGCCTTTATGGCATTGCAAACGGTATATCATACGACAAATACAACCATAAATGTACAACAATTTTCCATTCCTGAAATAGTAATGATACCTGTTCTGCAGGGAATAACCGGAACCGGAAGCAGTAACCGGAACCGTCCATTTAAAACGGATCCGGAACCGGAACCTGGTCTTTGAATTTTATATATAGTAAAAGATATGAAGGAAGAAATTAAGGTATAGTCGACTTAAAATGCATTAAAAATAACTTTTACATTAAACTTAATGTGTTGCCATGACATTATTGCCGTTCTGAAACTTTAAAGAGACTAAGGAAGCTAATAATGTTTATTTATCGATCAATATGTCGTTTCATGGGCACCCAGAGCAAAAAATGTCTTCTACTATACACCCTTGCGTATACTGCGTCAAATTGAATGTGCTTACAACGCATAGAGCGAAGAATAAACGCTTTCGCTCTGTCCCTATTCGCCTCCCTTTACTACACATACGTTTGTTAGATGTTATTCTGTAGGAAGCTTGACATTATTGGCTTATATCGTTCTAGGATAAAATAATAGAAGGTATATATACAATGGAGAATCGACCGACCCGGAACCGTATTCGATATTTCATAATGTTTGGACCACAGATGAAGCAAGGAATGTGGAAAATTTCTTAAAAAATAACTTTTACATTAAACTGAATGCGTTGCGATGGTATTTTTGCCCTTTGCCGAAACTTCAGAACTGAGAGAAGCTAATAATGTTTTTATTTATCTATCAAATATGTCGGTTTTTGGACATTCAGAGCAAAAAATATCTTATCCACCATTGCGGTATACTCCCTCAAATGAATGTGATTACATAGCTTAGGGAGTAAAATCTACATCTCGCTCCCCCCCCGTAGACTACACACTTTTGTCTGTCTCCAGCGCTCCCTTTCTCACATCGTATATAATATATATAGGAAACTTGAAATTATTGGTTTATATGATTCAGGAAAAATTAATAGATAAAAAGTAATTTTCTGATCAGTGGTAAGAGACACTGTTTAGGCTAGCGTTGGACAAGCAGTGCCCGACAGTTAGGTTATAATGATGATAACTTTCTAATCATAATGCTATAAATGAGACAAACTGTTATACTGCTCGCACAGTTTCAATAAATCCAGTTCATTGCCAAGAAAACAGTTTTTGGCTGCGTTGTAGATAACGTTACTTAACTTTAATTTCGCCTGATTTACAAAGTTTACAAGCGCACTGGCTGGCGCTTGGCGCAATTTATATTAGCCAAGCATACGCTAAGTACTTCTATGCAAGCCATACTCTGTTACCCAGTTGGACTGGTTTAATTCGAACGTAATCCGGAGACTTCTGAATGTGTAAAATAGTTGCTACAAGCATCGACTTGGTTTTGATTTGTTAACAAACTGTTGCAGGTTATTATGAAAAATTTCTACTGAAATTATGTGTCCTACTTACGTTTCACACGGCAAATTGCTTAGTTAATCTTTTCTTTTGCTTGGTTGTATTGGAGCTTGATCATTGTATAATATATAGTACATATTTTTTGGATTAGAGATGAAGCAAAATGCGGAAAATTTCAAACAAAATTTTTAAACCGGTATTCGGGTTCCGGTATGTTTCTTGCCTTTTGCCGGAACCGCAACCGGAACACGATTTTCGCCGGACCCGGAATTCCGGTTTCTGCCCTGCTGTTCTAGATCATGAAAATCTCGGCGGTGCAAACCGAAGTGCTGAAAATACATATAGTTAGATAGATTCCCGGTTTGCTCTGTATATACGGATTATCAAATCTGTTCCAACTACATATACATACGTGGGTGGGTAAAAGGCTTCGCTTTCCTGCACCCATAGCTTGCTGGTCCCAATTTCGGAGAGATCCGTGGCCCAAATGCATAAATGTTGGCCAATAATGGCGCAGAATTAGCCATCATCGTAACGATCCAGCATGGATCTGTTACATTAGCTTAAAAATACTAAAATATCTTATAGTGAGGTACAATTCAGTCAGGGTAAAGAGTGTTTATAAATCGATTCGAAGTTTTTTGTCAATTTGAGTTAAAATAGAAAAAGTAATAAAAACATCAGCGTGCTTTTTAGTTTAACGAATTTCATTTAATACGATGATCGATCTGCGATATCTTTCATTTCGTCTGCGTTCGAATTTATATGCCCTTAATTCTGATTGTCATATTTTGTTTTCAGTGAATACTTGCTTAATATGTGTTTTTATATTGAATTTTGATGGTAAAAGCTTATGTAAAATAGAATAAATTTTTACAACGGCTTTCGATAAAAGTGTAAATCGTGAAGAATAAGTGAAATCTTTATCTTCTGTTTAGGGGCGTCGATGAACATCTGTTCAATTTAACAATTTGTTCTCATGTATCGAACATGGAGCATACTTTTATTTGTATTTATATAATATTAGTCGTTTGTCAAAAATATGTTTCGTCGAGAAGAATTCTTTGCTTTACTGGTTGCATTGACCACACTAAGAATTTAGATACATATAAACCCTCAGAATTCACCACCCTGGCGATGGAAAATAAACTACTAGCTGCCGTTATAGTCGTTACGAGGTCTTCTGAAAATGAGCACGTAAATCCTCTGCCCGTATCTGTGACCAGTTTAACATTTTTTAACAATATCCTACTTGTAATGCATAACCCCACACCCGCCCTTTTGACACCATGCTTTTTTCGTGGATTTTCAATCTAATGCTATAATTTGTTAATCTGCGAATATCACTGTTTTCGAGCCAAAATGTGGCGTTTCGTTCAAACGTGTCTGTGACTATAACTTCGTTCCCTCGCTGTATACTGATGAATTGAAACCATCATGCAGTAGATCAAACGGTAGTACTGAAATTTTAGCTGCATCTGGTTTGGATAATATTTTCACTAGAACTATACGCATCACTGTAATTAATATTGATTGAGCCTTTAAATTTCGTCCGCTTTATTATGGTCCCAACATAAGTGCCTATAGCTTAATTTTTATAGGCAAATGGACAGAAGAAGAAACCGCCTTTATGGAGGGAGTTGTGGATTCTTGCCGAGTTGGACAATACATACCCTGGGATCAAGTTGCGTCTATATGGAAGGAAGAAGTAGGAATCAGGTATGATTGACATTGTATATTCGATGTGTAGCAGAGACCAAAATGTTGAATGTTTATTATTTAAAAATTATATACGTATACGGCAGAATTGAGAAACAAACGCTGTGATATTTTCCTGGTTAGTAAGCACTGTGACCAAGTGGGGATGTTGGTGGTGTTGTCAAATGAAAATCTTGCAGACTGAGTACGGAATTGTAGACTTTCTAGGAATTGAATTTTATGAAGTTGGTCCGTTTATGACTTCATTGTGAGCAATAAATTTTTAATAGCCTTCTAAACCGTTTTACAACATACTGAAATATTAAAATGATTTTATTTTCAGTGAGCGGAGTGAATTGTTTTCGTCGGAGGGGTAAATATCGTCACTGTTTCTACGTCCGATTTTCCGTCGAAAACCTTCATTTTTCTAGAAACTTTACTTGGTTCATTTAAATTTTTTCTGTTTGAAAAGCCTAATATCCTTCAGGAGTAAGATATATAGTGGTTTTTTTGTCAATATTTGCTTTAGTTAAGTAATTAAGTTGGTAATACAATTAGTCAGCAATTATTTAAGCGTGTTAGCCTGTTTTTAGCATTTTCAAACAAAAATCGCTTATTTTTCATTGAATAAAGTGTAAACTTATTATTTTGGTGCATATGGTACATCTCACCGTGATATTTATGAATCTGGTTTTTATTACTATTCCAGGACGTTAAAACATGCTAATTAGTTAATTAATAATTACTAATTATGGTCTATTGGAACGGGGGACCCAGTAGTCGTCTAAGTCTCCGTGAAATTATCACCATTATGAAATCAAATATATGTATATATAAACAACGATTGAGAAATTATAATTGTATCAGCTTTAATTCATTTTTGTACCCTTGAGCCAGGACAGTGTCACCGAGCGATTTCTGCGTATGCTACAAAACTGATCGGTGGACTATCGATCCGCGCATTGTTTGGACACTCCCACCCAATGACGTGTGTGTCATCATGCTTGCGCCAGGAGTTTGACAAAATAATACTCTTGCCAAATGGCACGATTAGCCTGTCTGTGGTTTAGACTAAGTCCCAACGATCTGACCTAACTCAGGATAAGTCAGAAAATTGAGTGCGATAAAAGATTGCGAACGCCAGCATTTGTCTTAAGAGCATTTTAGTAGGTACCATAGAAGTATGATAAAATGTAGCCTTTGGGAGAAGACCAATTCTGACCTTGAAACGAGCTTTAAGTTGAGTGATTGAACTTTGCTGGTTATCAAATGTAATTTAATCAGCAACATTATTTACTTATACATCTATTTGTATCGTTCAGATAGAACTTAGGCTCATTATAGAAGGTAAGGACAGATGTGAGGGTAAATATTAGGATGTAACGCACCAGTTATATAGCTAGTACAAGCTGCATGTCGTGCCATTGTACCGTACCGTATGCTTGATGTCTTATTGTAGCGACCCATTTTTATTGCGCGTTAGCATTGTGAGTTTTTGGCTTACCCGCAGCACCAGGTTTGGCGACACTTCCACATGGTCGCCAAGGGATAGGTGTGTACCTCCTGCTAGATGTAAAACCCCTACTGAGTTATAACAGCCTTAATTCAATTGAGAGATAGAATGCGACAGAAAAGAAAGCCACCAAAAATAAAAATGTAACGGTCAGCCAGCGATTGGGTTACCTTTTTACAAAGGTTTTGCACGGATTCAGGGTATTCGGCAGACATTGTTGTTTTCCCGGGCAGAGGTAACAAAGTACTAGGTTAGTAGGCTTAGAAATCGTTAAAGTACATTTTTTGTATTTGTGTTTCCAAACATGTATCCTGTGACATTAGGCTAAGGTTAAGCATATCAAGACTTAATCCGTGCAGGTCAAGTAAAACTAAAGTAAAAATATAATTATAGAATTGAATATAGCAAAGCTAATTGTCCATAGACCATAGTGTTGAAGAACTATGAGGTAGTAGCGCCATGTAAAACATATGCCATATAAAATAACTTTTGATTTAGCTGTAGGACTAAAACTAGTATAGTCTCGCCTTAGATAATTCCTACTGGAGTACGTAACTGTGCACCTGTCGCAATTGGCATAAGACGGTTCAGGATAAATCTAGGCTATAGAATTTAAAGAAAAATCAGCTGAATTTAAACGTCGATCTTTCGAGCATGACTGATTTAACTCACGAATGTGTGTGTGAATTTCGGAAGGCTTAGGCCTAACCCACCTACTTACCAGATATTTTGTACTATACTGATCATTACTATTGTACTATTTACATACTATTGTTCGTATTACTCTTCTACTTATGTCCGACTGTACCATTTCCGCCTTTGACCATAATTATATAAAATTTCCTAACTAATAAATAATCAGTAAAAATTACATGTGTTCATGTGTTACTGCGATATGTTTAAAGGTACTGGAAATCGCCGCCCCAGACGACGAACTGCGTTTATACTTGTTGCCTAAAGGTTGCAGTCCTCAGCTTATGTCGTTGCCCAGTAAGTGAGTAAAAACTGTAATGACGAATCTGAATGCTACAGTTCCTATGGTCCAATGTTACATGTGAATCGGGGAACCACACGCTGAAGTCGCAGCTGAACAGAGCTGCATCATCCGATGTTAAACGCCCAGTGATTAGGTGCGGGCCAAAGTGGTTAATAAAATTATGGCTGAATAAACCCAATTATGTATTTAACAGCAATCGAACAAACTTCCATGTGAAAACATGGTAGGGAATAGCGGTATGTACTCCTTGGCCTACAAGTAGGTGGCGGAGCCAGTGTGGGCACTGCGTTTAGAAGTTGCGAAGTGCAGCGGCGTGCCGTTATTACACTTGCAGTACCGCACATGCAGTTGTTATATTGACAGGGACTTAAAATGCAACTTATTCAACATAATAAGTATGTAAGGTATTGAAGAGATGTTTTTTTAATATCTTTATCTATGTTCAGCTGGTCAGTCATTATAATCGCATGCATCAATTGAAAATTCCGACAGCCGTTGAAACCGGTAAAGTTGCAAGCAGCGGTAACGGTGCCACTAGCCGAGCGCGAGGGCAATGGTCTCTTGAAGAAGATCTTAGTTTGCTAGGTGCGGTTCATCGATGCGGTGCTCGTGACTGGAATTCCGTTTCGAAAATTGTTGGCGGCCGGACGCCGATGCAATGGGGGGAGCGGTGGGCAAATACACTATCGCCAGATATCTTCGAACCGGTGTATCGGACTGAACAAGAAGATGAGGCTTTAAAAAGAGGGGTCGAGGCGCTAGGTATTGGACGATGGTCTGCCGTTTCGAGATTACTCGATGGACGAACGGCGATGGCATGCAAGGTTAGTCAAGATGTCGTTGGAAATTTCCAATTTATTTTCGGAGGGGAAATTGTTCTCTGTGTTTGCTATGCACTGTATTTGGCTGTGGCTACTGGAGGGTGGGGTGCCCGTAAATTGTAAACGACATTCTTTGGTTCATTTAACATTGTATTTTAGTGATATTTACGGACGTTTGCCTTATAATTGTATTTTCCTCAAACAGCAAAGTTTGTAAAACATTTATATTGAATTTAACAATTTTGATTGTCACTTCTAAAATTACCCCGCCCTTGAGCCACTTGACAATAAATGTCTAGCGAGAAATAATTAGTCTCATGTGACATACTTGCAAGTGACAACGAACATCATTTTGTTCGGTTTTTCAATGAATGGATTATTAGAAAAAATTTCTAATGGGAAAAAATAGTCTCCCGCGCCATAGATATAAACACAGCTTATTAAACATTTAATTAACCTTG
>JASANE010011365.1:0-19766 GCA_030248225.1 Trileptium ribeirensis
CAAAGGGAATTTTGGTCCTATAAAAATTGGCATATTGTTGATGCTCAGACGAAAATTGGTCTTAGTCGTGGCGAAAAATATCTGAGAGCCTAGTAGGCGCGAGGCTGAACAGGGGAGAACCCAAAAAATACCTGTGAGGATGAACTGAGTGGGAGTGTGAAATAATTGGAGGCCGCCTCCCTTCCCTCCGTGGGAAAGCCAGCATTGTATAAGGCAACGAAGAAAACAATTTGCAGAAATCCATAAATCCAGCTTATGCGTGCATAGTTTTTTCGAAAGTAACCGACATTGCAGGAAACTTTATCTGTTTCAAAACACAAAACAAAAATATTAAAATATTATTAAGAACACTGGAGTGAAAAAGATAATGTGCGACATTCAGTAATAACATTCATTTTTACTTCAGGCAACAACTGCTGAAAAAACAAACATTTTGTGTCATATTTTTTTATAATTCGTAATGAACAGTCCATTGAATTTAAAAAGTTTTGCAGTACGTATACAATCACTGTTTAAACTAAATAAAGTGGTAGTCTAACCGACATATATTCTGTACTAACTGGAGATACTGCCAGAATATGTGATGCGGGATTTGCCGAACTGTTGTTCGTCCACACTTCACCCTATTTTAACGATATACAGAAGATATTAGAGAACAAAAAGTAACAAAAAAATTTAGCTACTCGAGGCATTTCACTATATATCCATTTAGAGATTAAAAGTCCCCAATTTTATACTTGAAGTGCTGTTGCTGATCTCCCGTTTCGTGGTAATAGCAGCCAAAATTCCTGAAGCACAAGCACTGAAGTTATGCCAGTGCTGACACGGAAATTTTGTTTACCTTTTGAGCGAGCTCGTACCCATTTTACAGGTGGGTAACCGGGAGCGATTTGGCCTTAGCCTTTTGTCCAAAAATATTATGTGCAGGAGTAGATGGCCTCTAGATTATGAATATTTTGTCAGATTCAATAGATTATCGATGTGAATTAAACTTCAGTAATTCTGGATATTATAAAAAGGATATACAATACTTGGTCATAAATTTTAAACATAGAATTTTTGACGACATGACTTAATAAAATAATTAAGCAACCTGAAATCGTTGATTGTTGGCTTATTAATTTTTACATTGATAATAATCTAAAAAGTATACAAAACCTGTTGTTTGCTTCAAATATAACAAACCAGTTTGTTCTCTTACTTTTAACTACAGAAATACCATCTGCAATGTGGACCGCATACCTAGGAATATTAGCTGTACCTGCGTATCAAAATTAACAAACTACCATCATGGACACGTCATCTGTTGTGACCTAGATATTGTTCCTGATACAAGGTTACATAACGTTTTTAAGAAAGGTCCTAAGTATCGTTCCAATGAACCTTTCTGCGCAGATAAATTTATTTATAGTCTCTCTTCTGATATTAGTTTAATCCAGGACAGGTATTCAATCAAAATTGGTCAAACATATTTGTTGGCAACATACGTACAAGGCTAGATACTTTGTCAGTCGATTCCACATACGGAATTTATCAAGACTTTCCCAATCTAAGAACTTATCGTACGCTACAAAATTTGAAAGAAAAATATGTTATTAGAGTCACTCATAAAGCTAGCCAAAACTACTCTTTCATATGCAAACATTTTATCACGAACAAATTCAATGAGAACTTGAAAATAAAGTAAATGGTTTTGCAACTTATGAAGAAATTAATCTACCTATTAAGCGGTGTTTAAGCACTTCGTCTGGAGCAATCAGCGGTTCGATATACATACAGATGAGTGTGACTTAGATCTACCCTTTATACAGATGATACCCAAAGTGCATAAAACACCTATTCAGTTCAGAGTAATTACCAGCAGTAAAGTAGCTGTCACCAAGAAGCTTTCCAAAATCCTTTCTTCCTCCCTTCAGCTGGTACAACACAAACTAAGCAAGTACAGTAACACTTTAAAAATCACCGGCATAAACCACTTCTGGATTAGAAACAATCGGAAAATTAGGGAAAAAATTGATAATCTAAATCGCACATGTAAATTTCAAACTATCAATACTTATGATTTTACAACACTATATACCACTCTTTCGCATGATGATACTATTACCAATTTCAAACAACTTTTAGAAATAGCTTTTAACAAAAATGATAGATTATTCATTTGTGTTTCCAAATATAAAACGTATCGTAATAAAAAAAGTAGACCGGAACATTACCACTTAAGTAAATGTGATATACTCAATATGTTAGATGTGATTGTCAGGAATACTTATTTTGTGTTTGGAAATAAGGTTAACAGACAACGTACCGGAATCCCAGTAGGTACGGATGCTGCTCCATACATTAGTAATTTATATTTGCACAATTATGAGCGTAGTTTTTACTAAAAAATCTGAGCTTTCGTAGAGACAAGTGTCAATCCCTCACGTATACGTATAGATATATCGATAATCTTATTAACGATGACGACGCCTTCGAAAAATAATATAACGAAATATATCCGGATAGTTTAACACTATACAAAGTTAACACTAGTAATAAAAATGCAAACGTTTTAGACCTAAACATTGAGGTAGATCACGAGGTAGTACGAGTAAAACTTTATGACAAACATAAAGACTTTAATTTAAAAATTTATACCTTTCCTAACTTCTCAAGCAATATTTCAATCAAGTGTTTCGGGGTATATATTATTTTCAGTCAACTTACCAGGTTTATCAGCATAAACAGTGAGTTATGTCGATTTGAAAATAACAAAATCGAACACAAAGTAATGTTGAAGGATAGAGGTTATCCATGTAGATTTTTTAAAAGCGTACTTAATAAAGTTAAAAGATCTCCAAATTTTATACAAAAGTTTTGTAACCCCAACCTTTAATAACCAAACAACAAGGCTATACTCATAATTACTCATACACTTACATTTGTTATAATGGTCTCAGTTATAACTTATTTTTGACAGTTACGCGAAAAAAATTTCATGGGAATCGATCGATATATTTAATGATGACTACATTCGTAAGGTATAACTTATCAATAATCAACGAACTGATCGTGCCAACTACTCCAGTGATCTAACTTTGCTACCGATTTCCACAAAATTACGCTTGACGTTATCGCACGTACAAATTTGAGCTCAACATGCTAGATCGTTGAACATTCTTACACACAATCTAGAGGTCACTTAGTCAGTTATATATTGTATATTTATATATGATCTATCTACACCGTTGACCACATCCGTCTGGTTTATGGGTTACATCGTTGACCTTGTCCAATCGGGTATTGGTTATATCTTTTGACCTCTGTACTGTTTAGTACATTGGTGCGGTTTTTCCGCCAAAAATCACCTATATTTTATATCACATTTAATCATTTTAGCCTTGGTACTAGTAAGTACTTTGAAGTGGACAACCGCACTTTATCACCCGTAGATTATATACTTAAAATTTTGACCACATCTTTAGAATGTGGATATAATATCACAGTCAAAATATTTTTAAATAAATAGTAATCTTTTTACCTCAGCATATTTCTGTAGCCGTTAGGAATGTAACTACTTTGTTATCTGGTTTTGCTTTCCCGGAATTATTGGTTAGGTAATTATTTCTTCTACTTTTATCTTGGTTCTAATTTTTAGTCATAAAATGTTCATCATAGCAATCGTTAACGATTAACTTTAATCCGAGACAATTTGTGGTCGTTTATTGTTAAACTGTAATCAGCTCGACTTATAAAATAGTGCGTATAGAAGATATAACATTGCTAGGCACTCAAATTACTATTTTCTCCACTTTAGAAGCGCGCGAAATGATAGCCCCCAGACATTATCCTAAAATGTCATGGCGCTTGAGGGAACAGGTTCCGACTACATAGGTTTTTTAAAAAATTTTATATAAAAGTGGGAGCATGAGTGCATCGAATCTTCCAAAATTAATAATTTTTTAAGATGCAGTCTTGTAATCTGTTGTCAATAATCATTAATGCATTACGCATTCATCAAAATGATATCATTCAAGTACTGAATCGTTGAACCGGCATAATCTTTGATTGTCCTGACTGATATCTTGAGTTTTTCAATCTAAATTTATTATCCCAGTGCACGTTACATCCGCGGCTTTGGTCAACTTTAGACATTAAAATCTTCCTGTGGTTTAAGCAACACTTCCTACAATACCCGTAAAAACGTCTACACCGGTTTTTGAAGGTATCACAATTTTGCCTGTGTGTTAGTAAATTGTAACACGTTTTAGCTACAAGGTTTAATTAACCGCAATTTGAGCCGAAAGGGCTCTGCTTCGTTCCGTACTCACCTAGTATCTTGATGTCTCCTGGCTATATCCGACCATCAAAAATATAATACGTACACAAAAAATAATTCGAGAGAAGCGGCCTATTAATATAGGAAGAGAAAACACAGTACTGAATTTACGAAAAAATACACAATTAGTTTCTGAATACTAACCGTGGCATAGGACGAATCGAACCATTTGGGCAATGTTTTAAACAAGTTGCGTCGAATGATACTTTTGCTGAAAATATTAAATAATTTAGCTGTAAACGTTAAATTTTGAAAATAAGTAATGCAATTGTTTAAAAGCAATGATTTGTGACTTATAAGACATCATAGTTAAAGATTTTGCACAATTTCCGACAAACTGAGAATATTTAGGTTTAGCAATAAAATTTAAAGTTTTATAGTTTATTTAGGTTCTATTAATCTCAAACTTTACAAGAGATAATATATGGGAATACTGCAGTCGCTACAACTTAGAAGACATCAGTAAAACAAATCTGTAAATTTTCTTACGCGGAGTTTTCGCCAGCTAATATTTTGTTCTCCACCAGTTTGTCAAAAAGCTTCCGTGTTGTACGTTCGGAAAAATTTGGGAACACTTGAAGAAGGTCGTCGACATTAATATCCGACTTAAAGTTTGTTGTATGTTGACGATCAATAGTTTGATACAGATACCACAGTGCCCGTCGATAAATAGCCGTGTTCTGAAAATGATTATTTTGAACATCTGAATCAACAAGCGTTAGCTTCGTGCAAAGTCATTCCCATCACAGTGACATGTTATATAGCATTGCATACACTGACACCAACAGTACATTTGCCCCATAAAGTAAACAGAATTTTCTCCTAAATATAAAATCAACGTCAAAATAAGTCTCGTTTTTGATAAATATACAAAAGGCTAATTAATTAATGCACCAACAAACAGACGAACAGGGAAACATTGATTTAGCAACCACTATTTAAATGCCAAAGCCAATATAAGTGACATTCTATGATTTAATAAAAGCTAATTTGCATTTATCTGTATATGTCAGTGTATGTGTCAAAGCAGCCGTTGTGGCTACACTAAATTAGCTGTACATACATTTCGGTTAGGTGCGAAACCAACAATCTCGACACGGAAGTACAAGTGTCATCACAATCTTCCTTTAAATATATTTTAAGGTGTAAATAATTTTTTCTAATTCCAAACAAGTACAATCGGCGAATTTGCGCTCGTACATCATTTCTTGAATCCTTTTGCGATGTTGAGTACATGTATGCTTGACAAAAGGTAGCTAAATTTTTACTTGGATAGATTTTTCTTAAAATTTTCAGTTTCGCTTAAGCATGTGTTGGCAAAACTGAAACGTTTGTCGCGTCCTATGGTGGAACAGTGAACGGTGTCTAGTAGCTGGGTTTGCAGAGAGTTCTAATCAGAAGATTGGGCAATGCAATGTAATATCAGCAGATAAATACACAGTCTCATAGAGGATGGAAACAATACCAATACCATGAAGAGGTAATCTTTAATGTATTGAAACTACAGACTAGTATAGTACAGTTTCAATTTAGCTTACGTGTTACTATTATACGTGCAACATTGTGTATGACAAACACATGCCTGATTCAATCAAATATCTTATACACCAAGATCCTGTGGGATGGTGCTGAAAAATAAAGTATTGCATAAAGCCAAGTGTACATGGAGAAAAGGGTAGTTCTCCGCATACTGATGCTAAATTCATGAGTAAACATTTGATTACAGTATTACCATCATTACCTATTATGTTTGCGACTAAACTTTATCATATCCACTTATTTAGCCCAGATAATACTATTATACGCGTAACATTGTATATTACAAACACCATGCTTGATTCAATCAAAATCTTATATACTACCATGCTGTGGAATGGTGGTGTAAAATAAAGTATTGCATTGAACCTAAAGTGACATGGAGAAAAAGGTAGTTCTCCGCATACTGATGCTAAATTTATGCGTAAACATTTGATTACAGTACTACCATCATTACCTATTACATATGTTTGCGACTAAACGTTATCCTATTCGCTTATTTAGCCAAGATAATACTCGTTAAGCGTACTAGATTCGCTGTGATATTTCGCAATATGGGTCAGTCGTGTCGCTAATGGAACCCAAAGTACATAAATGTTATAAGTGTATGGACTAGGGTTTTGGAGCTAATGAATTATTTTTAAGCTCTGTTCATAGTTTAAGTTACATTAAAGACATTTGGCACAGTCACGTCTTGGTAAAGATAACATAAAAAAGTTACAGACATACGACATTCTTCAATCCCGAAAACCAGGAAGGATTCGCAGATATTAAAATTGCTCATGTGATCAGGAATTTCTAGTTTTGTACAAACCAGCGCTGGAACATCGAAAATGCGGCTTGCAAGCGCCAGCGCAGACTACAAGGTAGCATAACGTTGGCAAAAGCACTGCTGAGACTACTTCAAACAGTCTTTTTATACCAATGTATCTTCCCTTGGAATTTATTCGCTAAAGATAGTTGTGTTATTACTTGTGTAGTATACGGGACACTGTTGCACTACAAAAATTCCAACCTTATCACCCCGACTATCGTAACCCCAAGGGTAGACGATGTAGATTTTTCGATTTTGGCGTAATTTTCCGTGGCCAGACCCAAAAATCTACGGAGCTTAGCAAGCCACAGAAGCGTTTTAGGGAACTTGTTCGGATCCCGCCTAATTGGCTGCTTACGTCGGTTGAGTGGCACTACCTTTGGGGTCCCCAGAGAGGTCGGTTACGTCGCCTGCTCGCATGTCAAAGAGTCCACACCGCTATTTTCTATCCTGGTCTCACATGAAGGTATATATTACTCAATCGAAAACACATCGTTGGGATAATTTTACTTAGATTTTCGTTTAGCCACAGTGGCTCTTACAGACGTCCGACAGACTCTGGATGCTTAACGTCGGAACCATTGCTCTAAATTCACTAATGGGGTGGCTCCTATTTGTTATTCTCAAACAAATTTGTGTTTGTGGAGATTTCACGTTTAGATAATTTCATTATTCGAACAAACGGTCATGTATTGATTGAGCCTGCGGAACACGGTGAAGCTTGTGACCTTTTGACGTCAGGAATGAACGTGGTTCGTTGACTCGGGGCGACGATTTCAAACCCCATATGCCTTATGCTACATGTATGTCATCAATTAGCATGCGAATACAATTAGGTTTGCTTCAGTCTTAGCCCAGCGACCACATGTTTACAGCATCACATTAAGCACAATAAGCACCGCACGACTACAATTATAATGATCTAAGCTACAGAGATCGCTGATCGGTCGAGCTAAGTGCCTTCCTTAACGAATATACACAACCGAGAGTTAGCTTCGCTTTATTTGTCATAAGTCAAGCACACCTAGCATTCAATTGTTGCGCTATCCCTGCTCAATGGGGAGAAGCGGATACAACTAGATGGGCGATTACGCTAACTGCTCCATATTGCATGATGGCAGGTTCGCGCAAGCTGGTGACTAGAAACATAAAAGAACTGTAATTCGTCCGGGGAGTACAAATTATTATATTGATCCGATGTGCGATTAGGGCGACAAAGGGGCAATTCGTGCTACGATGAGATCTTAACGAAACAAGCTAACCTAGTCCACTAGGAGATATATACAAGAGGCTACGAATATGGTGCAACATTACATAGATACTCTTGATGATAAAATAACAATAGTACAGTTTTCATGACTGTTAACACACTAACATGACCTGGCATGGTATTACACGAATGGCCGATATAGCATTATTATTGTTAATGTGTCTCTCTAACACCGGGTACGGTACGGTATGATATAATTCGTAACACTTGTGTTAATGATGCTCCTCTTGTAGCAATAGATTCACAAATCCCGATTTTTTATTATCCGTCATATAACACAATAATGTGTGAGCCTCTTTAGATCCGTACAATTGGGCTATTCTTTTGTCAAGTCAGTTCAGGATCGTACACGGGATCTGTGTAGATACAACATTAACACCGGGTACGGTACTCACCCCTTGATTATAATTCGTAACACTTGTGTTAATGATGCTCCTCTTGTAGCAATAGATTCACAAATCCCGATTTTTTATTATCCGTCATATAACACAATAATGTGTGAGCCTCTTTAGATCCGTACAATTGGGCTATTCTTTTGTCAAGTCAGTTCAGGATCGTACACGGGATCTGTGTAGATACAACATTAACACCGGGTACGGTACGGTATGATATAATTCGTAACACTTGTGTTAATGATGCTCCTCTTGTAGCAATAGATTCACAAATCCCGATTTTTTATTATCCGTCATATAACACAATAATGTGTGAGCCTCTTTAGATCCGTACAATTGGGCTATTCTTTTGTCAAGTCAGTTCAGGATCGTACACGGGATCTGTGTAGATACAACATTAACACCGGGTACGGTACGGTATGATATAATTCGTAACACTTGTGTTAATGATGCTCCTCTTGTAGCAATAGATTCACAAATCCCGATTCTTTATTATCCGTCATATAACACAATAATGTGTGAGCCTCTTTAGATCCGTACAATTGGGCTATTCTTTTGTCAAGTCAGTTCAGGATCGTACACGGGATCTGTGTAGATACAACATTAACACCGGGTACGGTACGGTATGATATAATTCGTAACACTTGTGTTAATGATGCTCCTCTTGTAGCAATAGATTCACAAATCCCGATTCTTTATTATCCGTCATATAACACAATAATGTGTGAGCCTCTTTAGATCCGTACAATTGGGCTATTCTTTTGTCAAGTCAGTTCAGGATCGTACACGGGATCTGTGTAGATACAACATCTTTCCCTTATATACGCGAACAAAAATTTGTGATATAGCAACATGTAGGTGCTGTTCGCGGCCGCTATTTTGCTATTTAGAATCTTTGTGACCGCGTACAAGGGAAAACCCGACTGGTAATAGCGTTTTTACGTATACTACAATACGCACATGGCCGCAAACATAGCTGTTCGATTCAGCACATGAACGCGGACACCCATGTGAAATGAGAAATGTGCGCGCAAAATACACAACACTCATGCCAGGTGATGCGAATAATGCAATAAAACTATATAAATAGTATATATAAATATAAATAAATATAATATATAATGCAATAAAACTGTATAAATGTGAACTTGAACAATACAATATACTAGTAACTCTATCGAGATTGTAGAATTTAGTGAAGCATAGGTACACATACGCCTTTTGCGTGCACAGCCAATCAGCTCTCGATAGCATACGTCGATATGCTATATGTGGTTATCACACAATGTCGCACAACTTAGAACAAAACTAACCGACAATAAGTTTCCCATGCCCGAAAACCCCTAATAAAAGTTTTCAGCCGCCCAGGACGTCAGAACAAATTTTCGAACTTTGTGTCGAGAAACCACGAGGGTGCCGTACCTCAAACCCCATGAACCAGAGCCTTAATCAAAAAACAAAAAGGAGGCATCGGCATTTATCATTTTACTATGAAATAAAACCATCCAGAAAAAATATTCCAAAGTTAAGATAAAAATAACCCTGCTTCCGTGACAAGTACTAAAATGAGGAAAAAACCCCACATAATGATCTGGGACCCCGGAACCAGACGCCAAATCAAAAAACGCTCGGGGATGTACACGGTGAATCGACTATGCCGGTTCGAATGCGCCCAAGATCATGAAAACCAGTTAAGTCGTTCCTAAAGTTATGGCCGGTCACACACTGAGGTGGAATTTAAAAGCTTCCACTCCTGTAAAACTCAATCTCCACTACGTTATGATTATACAAGCATGACCTTGAATTTGACAAGCACGATTTATAATACAGTCAAAGTACAATGGTAATCATTTCAGCAGGGAGTAACCGGAATTCCGGTTCCGGCGAAAATCGTGTTCCGGTTCCGGCAAAGGGCAAAAACCATACCGGAACCGGAATTCCGGTTTAAAAATTTTGTTTGAAATTTTCCACGTTTCTTCTTCATCGTGTAATCCAAACATATGTAATATATATTATACAATGATCAAGCTATACAACCAAGCAAAAGAAAAGATTAACTAACCAATTTGCCGTGTGAAACGTAAGTAAGGCACATAATTAGAGCAGGAATTTTTCATAATAACCTGCAGGAGTTTGTTAAATCAAAGCCAGGTCGATGCTTGTATAATCATAACGTAGTGGAGATTGAGTTTTACAGGAGTGGAAGCTTTTAAATTCCACCTCAGTGTGTGATCGGCCATAACTTTAGGAACGACTTAACTGGTTTTCATGATCTTGGGCGCATTCGAACCGGCATAGTCGATTCACCGTGTCATCCCCGAGCGTTTTTTGATTTGGCGTCTGGTACGGGATCCCGATCATTATGTGGGGTTTTTTCCCCATTTTAGTACTTGTCACGGAAGCAGGGTTATTTTATCTTAACTTTGGAATATTTTTTCTGGATGGTTTTATTTCATAGTAAAATGATAAATGCCGATGCCTCGTTTTTTTGCGATTAAGGCACCAGTTCATGGGGTTTGAGGTACGGAACCCTCGTGATTTCTCGACATAAAAATCGAAAATTTGTTCTGACGTCCTGGACGGCTGAAAACTTTTATTAGGGGTTTTTCTGGCATGCAAAATTTATTGTCGGTTAGTTTTGTTCTAAGTTGTGCGACATTGTGTGATAACCACATATAGCATATCGACGTATGCTATCGAGAGCTGATTGGCTGTAGCACAACAAAGGCGTATGTGTACCTATGCTTCACTAAATTCAATCTCGATAGAGTTACTAGTATATTGTATTGTTCAAGTTCACATTTATACAGTTTTATTGCATTATATATTATATTTATTTATATTTATATATATTATTTATATAGTTTTATTAATTCGCATCACCTGGCATGAGTGTTGTGTATTTTGCGCGCACATTTCTCATTTCACATGGGTGTCGCGTTCATGTGCTGAATCGAACAGCTATGTTTCCCGGCCATGTGCGTATTGTAGTATACGCAAAAAAGCTACTACTAATCGTGATGTGCCGTGTACGCGGCCAGAAAAACGCGATGCGAAATCGCAAAATAACGGCTACAAGCAGCCCCTACATGTTGCTATATAAGCCTTTGTTCGCGTATATAAGTGAAAAATTGTTCTTCGAATACATTCATTTCTTTACGATCCTGAACTGACTTGACAAAAGAACAACCCAAATGTACGCACCTAAAGTGGTCTCATGCATTATTGTGTTATATGAGCGGATAATAAAAAATAGGGATTTGTGAAATCTATTGCTACAAGAGGACATGGTAACACAAGTGCAATATCATACCGTACGGTACCCGGTGTTAAATGTTGTATAATTACACAGAAAAATCCCAGTGTACGTGTGGTGAAATTAAACTTAACAACCGAATGGTTCAATTGTACACGGATCTAAAGAGGCTCACACATTATATTGTTATATGACGGATAATGAGAGAGAAATCAGGGATTTGTGAATCTATTGCTACAAGAGGAGCATCAGTAACACAAGTGTTACGAATTATATCATACCGTACCGTACCCGGTGTTAATCCTTGTATCTACACAGAGTGCCGTGTACGAACCATGAACTGACTTGACAAAGGAATACCCCAATTGTACGGATCTAAAGAGGCTAGTACATTATTGTGTTATATGACGGATAATAAAAAATCGAGAGGTTTGTGAATCTATTGCTGCAAGTGGAGCATCATTAACACAAGTGTTACGAATTATATCATACCGTACCATTACCCCATATTGGAGAGACACATTAACAATAATAATGCTATATCGGCCATTCGCGTAATACCGTGCCAGGTCATGTTGGTGTGTTGCAAATTTAACAAGTCATGAAAACTGTACTGATCTAATTTTATCATCAAGAGTATCTAACTAATGTTGCACCATATTCGTAGGCCCTACTGTATATATCTCCTGGTGAAACTACTGAAGCAGGTATCATTAGGGTCACGTTGTGGCGCGAATTGCCCCACTTTGTTGCACTAATTGCGCATCGGATCAATATAATAAGTTGTACTCCCCGGGACGAATTACCAGGTTCTTTTATGCTTTGTGATCACCAGTTTGCGCGACCCTCCCATCATGCAATATGGAGCAGTTGAGCGTAATGGCCCCCCCGTCAGTGTCAAATCCGTTCTCCCCATTGAGCAGGGATAGCGCAACAATTGAATGCTAGGTGTGCTTGACTTATGACAATAGATAAAGCCAAGCTAACTTTGTCGGTTGTGTATATTCGTTAAGGAAGGCACTAAGCTCGACCGATCAGCGATCTCTGTAGCTTAGATCATTATAATTGTAGTCGTGCAGTGCTTATTGTGCTTAATGTGATGCTGTAAACATGTGGTCGCTGGGCTAAGACTTGAAGCAAACCTAATTGTATTCGCATGCTAATTGATAACAGTACATGTAGCATAAGGCATATGGGGTTTTGAAATCGTCACCCCAAGTCAACGAACCACGTTCATTCCTGACGTCAAAAGGTCACAAGCTTCACCGTGTTCCGCAGGCTCAATCAATACATGACCGTTTGTTCGAATAATGATGAAATTATCTAAACGTGAAATCTCCACAAACACAAATTTGTTTGAGAATAACAACAATAGGAGCCACCCCATTAGTGAATTTAGAGCAATGGTTCCAAAGTTAAGCATCCAGAGTCTGTCGGACGTCTGTAAGAGCCACTGTGGCTAAACGAAAATCTAAGTAAAATTATCCCAACGATGTGTTTTTGATTGAGTAATATATACCTTCATGTATAAGAGACCAGGATAGAAAATAGCGGTGTCAACTCTCTGACATGCGAGCAGGCGACGTCTAACCGACCTCTCTTCGGACCCCAAAAGGTCTTAACGCCCACTTCAACCGAGCGTGAGGCGGCCGATTAGCAGCAATGGGGACAAGCTTCATAAATTCCTCCTGTGGCTTGCTCCGTTCCGTAGATTTTTGGGTCTCGCACGGGAAATTTACGCCAAATTTGAAAAATCTACATCGTCTACCCTTGGGGTTACGATAGTCGGGGTGATAAGGTTGGAATTTTTGTAGTGCAACAGTATTCCGTATCCTGTCACTAAGTAATAACACAACTATCTTTAGCGAATAAATTCCAAGGGAAGAAACAGTGGTAAAAAACTGTTAGAAGTCAATTTTGAAGCAGTGCTTTTGCCAACGTTATGCTACCTTGTAGTCTGCGCTGGCGCTTGCAAGCCGCATTTTCGATGTTCCGGCGCTGCGTTTCTGCCGGACTTGAAAATTCCTCGGTCGCATGAGCAATTTTGATATCTAAATCCTTACTAGATTTCAGGGATTGAAGAATGTCGTATGTCTGCGGCGTTTTTTATGTTATTTTTACTAACACGTAACTGTGCCAAATGTCTTTAATGTAACTTAAACTATGAACAGAGCTTAAAAATAATTAATTAGCTTCAGACATCATATTCCATACACTTATGGCTTCGTTATGTCCTTTTGATTCCATTACCAACCCAACTGAAGCATCTTGCAAAATATCTAAGCAAATCTAGTACGCTTAACGAGTATTATCTTGGCTAAATAAGCGAATAGGATAACGTTTAGTAACAGACATTATGTAATAGGTAAGTAATACTGTAGTTTTTTGATAAAATAATTACGCATAAATTTAGCATCAGTATGCAAAGAACTTTCTTTTTCTACATAGCTTTAGGTTAAATGCAATACTTTATTTTCGACCACCATTACACAGCATGGTAGTATATAAGATTTTGATTGAATAAGAGCATGGTGTTTGTAATATACAATGTTACGCGTATAAAATAGTACTCTTTATATTGGGCTAAATAAGTGGATATGATAAAGTTTCATCGCAAACATAATATAAATTAATGGTAATACTGTAATCAAATGTTTACTCATGAATTTAGCATCAGTATGCGGAGAACTACCCTTTTCTCCGTGTACACTTCGCTTTATGCAATACT
Source organism: Trileptium ribeirensis (assembly GCA_030248225.1). NCBI lineage: Eukaryota > Metazoa > Nematoda > Enoplea > Enoplida > Thoracostomopsidae > Trileptium > Trileptium ribeirensis. The sequence goes on from JASANE010011365.1 coordinate 14,318, forward strand.
TTATTTTTTCAGCACCATCACACAGGATGTTGGTGTATAAGATATTTGATTGAATCAGGCATGTGTTTGTAGCACACAATGTTGCACGTATAATAGTAACACATTAACTAAATAAAACTGTACTATACTAGTCTGTAGTTTCAATATATTAATGATTAGCTCTTCATGTATTGGTATTGTTTCCATCCTCTATGAGACTGTGTATTTATCTGCTAATGTTGCATTGCATTGCCCAATCTTCTGATTAGAACTCTCTGCAAACCCAGCTACTAGACACCGTTCACTGTTCCACCATCGGACGCTGCAAACGTTTCGGTTTTGCTCACAAATGCTTACCGAAACTGAAAATTTTAAGATAAATCTATCCAAGTAAAATTTAGCTACCTTTTGTCAAGCATACAGGTACTCAACATCGCAAAAGGATTCAAGAAATGATGTACGAGCGCAAATTCGCCGATTGTACTTGTTTGGAATTAGAAAAAATTATTTACACCTTAAAATATATTTAAAGGAAGATTGTGATGACACTTGTACTTCCGTGTCGAGATTGTTGGTTTCGCACCTAACCGAAATGTATGTACAGCTAATTTAGTGTAGCCACAACGGCTGCTTTGACACATACACTGACATATACAGATAAATGCAAATTAGCTTTTATTAAATCATAGAATGTCACTTATATTGGCTTTGGCATTTAAATAGTGGTTGCTAAATCAATGTTTCCCTGTTCGTCTGTTTGTTGGTGCATTAATTAATTAGCCTTTTGTATATTTATCAAAAACGAGACTTATTTTGACGTTGATTTTATATTTAGGAGAAAATTCTGTTTACTTTATGGGGCAAATGTACTGTTGGTGTCAGTGTATGCAATGCTATATAACATGTCACTGTGATGGGAATGACTTTGCACGAAGCTAACGCTTGTTGATTCAGATGTTCAAAATAATCATTTTCAGAACACGGCTATTTATCGACGGGCACTGTGGTATCTGTATCAAACTATTGATCGTCAACATACAACAAACTTTAAGTCGGATATTAATGTCGACGACCTTCTTCAAGTGTTCCCAAATTTTTCCGAACGTACAACACGGAAGCTTTTTGACAAACTGGTGGAGAACAAAATATTAGCTGGCGAAAACTCCGCGTAAGAAAATTTACAGATTTGTTTTACTGATGTCTTCTAAGTTGTAGCGACTGCAGTATTCCCATATATTATCTCTTGTAAAGTTTGAGATTAATAGAACCTAAATAAACTATAAAACTTTAAATGTTATTGCTAAACCTAAATATTCTCAGTTTGTCGGAAATTGTGCAAAATCTTTAACTATGATGTCTTATAAGTCACAAATCATTGCTTTTACACAATTGCATTACTTATTTTCAAAATTTAACGTTTACAGCTAAATTATTTAATATTTTCAGCAAAAGTATCATTCGACGCAACTTGTTTAAAACATTGCCCAAATGGTTCGATTCGTCCTATGCCACGGTTAGTATTCAGAAACTAATTGTGTATTTTTGCGTAAATTCAGTACTGTGTTTTCTCTTCCTATATTAATAGGCCGCTTCTCTCGAATTATTTTTTGTGTACGTATTATATTTTGATGGTCGGATATAGCCAGGAGACATCAAGATACTAGGTGAGTACGGAACGAAGCAGAGCCCTTTCGGCTCAAATTGCAGTAATAAACCTTGTAGCTAAAACGTGTTACAATTTACTAACACACAGGCAAAATTGTGATACCTTCAAGAACCGGTGTAGACGTTTTTACGGGTATTGTAGGAAGTGTTGCTTAAACCACAGGAAGATTTTAATGTCTAAAGTTGACCAAAGCCGCGGATGTAACGTGCACTGGGATAATAAATTTAGATTGAAAAACTCAAGATATCAGTCAGGACAATCAAAGATTATGCCGGTTTAACGATTCAGTACTTGAATGATATCATTTTGATGAATGCGTAATGCATTAATGATTATTGACAACAGATTACAAGACTGCATCTTAAAAAATTATTAATTTTGGAAGATTCGATGCACTCATGCTCCCACTTTTATATAAAATTTTTTTAAAAACCTATGTAGTCGGAACCTGTTCCCTCAAGCGCCATGACATTTTAGGATAATGTCTGGGGGCTATCATTTCGCGCTTCTAAAAGTGGAAAAAATAGTAATTTGAGTGCCTAGCAATGTTATATCTTCTATACGCACTATTTTATAAGTCGAGCTGATTACAGTTTAACAATAAACGACCACAAATTGTCTCGGATTAAAGTTAATCGTTAACGATTGCTATGATGAACATTTTATGACTAAAAATTAGAACCAAGATAAAAGTAGAAGAATAATTACCTAACCAATAATTCCGGGAAAGCAAAACCAGATAACAAAGTAGTTACATTCCTAACGGCTACAGAAATATGCTGAGGTAAAAAGATTACTATTTATTTAAAAATATTTTGACTGTGATATTATATCCACATTCTAAAGATGTGGTCAAAATTTTAAGTATATAATCTACGGGTGATAAAGTGCGGTTGTCCACTTCAAAGTACTTACTAGTATCTATGTTAAAAGGATTAAATGTGATATAAAATAAAGGTGATTTTTGGCGGAAAACCGCACCAATGTACTTCATAATGCAGAGGTCAAAATATGTAACTAATACCCGATTGGGCAAGGTCAACGATGTAACCCCCAAACAAGACGGATGTGGTCAACGGTGTAGATGGATGATATGTAAATATACATATATATATAAATGCCTAATTTACTTCTGTTTTTGTATAGGAATGTTCGACGATCTAGCTTGTTGAGCTTCGGTATGTGCAAATTTGTTAACAAAGTCTTCGGCGCTTGCCATGGGATATTCGAGTTTCGAAAATCGTTTTGCGATAACGTCAAGGAAAATTTTTAGGAAATCGGTACCACCGTTAGACCACTGGAGTAGTTATCATGATCAGTGCGATTGATACGTTTTACCTTACGAATGTAGTCATCATTAGACACATCGATCGATTCCCATAAAATTCCTTTTTCAAGTAAGATGTCAAAAATAAGTTATAACTGATAACATTACAACAACTGTAAATGTTTAACTGATATGAATATAGCCTTGCTGTTTCGCTACTACAGGCTGGGTTTACAAAATTTCTGTATATAATTTGGAGATCTTTTAACTTTATTAAGTATGTTTTTAAAAAATCTACGTGGATATCATCTATCCTTCAACAATACTTTTAGTTTAATTTGATCATTTTCATATCCACATAACTCACTGTTTATGCTGATAAACCTCGTAAGTTGGCTGAAATTAATACCCCGAAACACCTGATCTACCCCAGTGTTTAGGTCTAAAACGTTTGCATTTTTGTTACTAGTGTTAACTTTGCATAGTTTTAAACTATCGGGATGTATTTCTTTATATAATTTTTCCAAGGCATCGTCATCGTTTATCAATGTAAGGTCATCGATATATCTATACGTATGCATGAGCGGTTGACACTTGTCTCTACGAAAGTTCACATGTTTGAGCAAAAAGTTACGCTCATAATTGTGCAAATATAAGTTACTGATGCATGGGGCAGCATCCGTACCCATCGGAATTCCGATTGTTTCTAGATCTTATTTCCAAACACAAGATAAGTATTCCTGACAAGCACATCTACCATATTGAGTATACCACATTTACTTAAGTGGTAATGTTCCGGTCTACTTTTCTTATTATACGTCCAATACGTTTTGTATTTTGAAACACAAATTAAGATATTTTTGTTAAATCTATTTCTAAAAGTTGCCTAAAATTGGTAATAATATCATCATGCGTAAGAGTGGTATATAGAGTTATATATGGTTAGAGTTGTAAAATCATAAGTATTGATAGTGTGAAAATTACATGTGCGATTTAGATTATCAATTTTTCCCAAATTTTCCGATTGTTTCTAATCCAAAAGTGGTTTATGCCGGTGATTTTTAAAGTGTTACTGTACTTGCTTAGTTTGTGTTGTACCAGCTGAAGGGAGGAAGAAAGGATTTTGGAAAGCTTCTTGGTGACAGCTACTTTACTGCTGGTAATTACTCTGAACTGAATAGGTGTTTATGCACTTTGGGTATCATCTGTATAAAGGGTAGATCTAAGTCACACTCATCTGTATGTATATCGAACCGCTGATTGCTCCAGACGAAGTGCTTAAACACCGCTTAATGTACGGTAGATTAATTTCTTCATAAGTTGCAAAACCATTACTTATTTTCAAGTTCTCATTGAATTTGTTCGTGATAAAATGTTTGCATATGAAAGAGTAGTTTTGGCTAGCTTTATGAGTGACTCTAATAACATATTTTTCTTTCAAATTTTGTAGCGTACGATAAGTTCTTCCAGTCGAAACCTTGATAAATTCCGTATGTGGAATCGACTGACAAAGTATCTAGCCTTGTACGTATGTTGCCAACAAATATGTTTGACCAATTTTGATTGAATACCTGTCCTGGATTAAACTAATATCAGAAGAGAGACTATAAATAAATTTATCTGCGCAGAAAGGTTCATTGGAACGATACTTAGGACCTTTCTTAAAAACGTTATGTAACCTTGTATCAGGAACAATATCTAGGTCACAACAGATGACGTGTCCATGATGGTAGTTTGTTAATTTTGATACGCAGGTACAGCTAATATTCCTAGGTATGCGGTCCACATTGCAGATGGTATTTCTGTAGTTAAAAGTAAGAGAACAAACTGGTTTGTTATATTTGAAGCAAACAACAGGTTTTGTATACTTTTTTAGATTATTATCAATGTAAAAATTAATAAGCCAACAATCAACGATTTCAGGTTGCTTAATTATTTTATTAAGTCATGTCGTCAAAAATTCTATGTTTAAAATTTATGACCAAGTATTGTATATCCTTTTTATAATATCCAGAATTACTGAAGTTTAATTCACATCGATAATCTATTGAATCTGACAAAATATTCATAATCTAGAGGCCATCTACTCCTGCACATAATATTTTTGGACAAAAGGCTAAGGCCAAATCGCTCCCGGTTACCCACCTGTAAATGGGTACGAGCTCGCTCAAAAGGTAAACAAAATTTCCGTGTCAGCACTGGCATAACTTCAGTGATTGTGCTTCAGGAATTTTGGCTGCTATTACCACGAAACGGGAGATCAGCAACAGCACTTCAAGTATAAAATTGGGGACTTTTAATCTCTAAATGGATATATAGTGAAATGCCTCGAGTAGCTAAATTTTTTTGTTACTTTTTGTTCTCTAATATCTTCTGTATATCGTTAAAATAGGGTGAAGTGTGGACGAACAACAGTTCGGCAAATCCCGCATCACATATTTTGGCAGTATCTCCAGTTAGTACAGAATATATGTCGGTTAGACTACCACTTTATTTAGTTTAAACAGTGATTGTATACGTACTGCAAAACTTTTTAA
>JASANE010011367.1:0-16155 GCA_030248225.1 Trileptium ribeirensis
CTAAAGCCCATCACACATCACAAAGGGACAAAGAAATATCTAATCTTCCCACTTTCGTTAAAATTGTGCACAGCTTCGAAACTTAAGACCATCCCACATCACAAAGTAACAATGACATAATCTAACTTTCCCATCTTTAATTAAAATCCTACACCTCTCTGTAACTAAAGACCATCCAACATCACAAAAAGACAAAGAAATATCTAACAACCCCACTTTTATTAAAATCCTACATCTCTCTAAAACTAATGATCATCATACATCACAAAGGGACAATGAAATATCTAACTTTCCCATCTTTATTAAAATCCTGCACTTCTTCGAAACTAAGTACCATCCCACCTCACAAAGGGACAAAGAAATATAAAACCTCCACAGCTTTATTAAAATCCTACACCTCTCTGAAATTAAAGACCATCCCACATCACAAAGGGACAAAGAAATATGTAACCTCCCCACCTTTATTAAAATTCTACACCTCTCTGAAATTAAAGCACATCCCACATCACAAAGGGACAAAGAAATATCTAACCTCCCCATGTTTTTATTAAAATATTACATCACTCTGATACTAAAGATCATCCATCATCACAAAGGGACAAAAATATGTAACCTCCCCACGTTTAATAAAATCTTACACCTCTCTGAAACTAAAACCCATCCCACATCACAAAAGGACAAAGAAATATCTAACCTTCCCACCTTTGTTATAATCCTACATTCCTGCGAAGCTAAAGACCTTCTCACATCCAAAGGAACAAATAAATATCTAAAACCTTCCCACCTTTGTTATAATCCTACATTCCTAGCTAAAGACCTTCTCACCTCACAAAGGAACAAAGAAATATTAAAACCTTCCCACCTTTGATTATAATCCTACACTTCTCTAACTAAAGACCATCACACATCACAAGGTGACAAAGAAATATACAATCTTCCCACCTTTATTAAAATCCTGCACTTCTTCGAAACTAAAGACCATCCCACATTACAAAGGAACAAACAAATATCTAAATTTCCCATCTTTATTAAAATCCTACACCTCTCTGAAACTAAAAACCATGCCACATCACAAAGGGACAAAGAAATATCTAACCTCATCACCTTTGTTAAAATCCTGCACTTCTTCTAAACTAAAGACCATCCCACATCGCAAAGAAACAAAGAAATATCTAAGTTTCACATCTTTATTAAAATCCTACACCTCTCTGAAATTAAAGACCATCCCACATCACAAAGGGACAAAGAAATATCTAACTTCATCACGTTTGTTTAAATCCTGCACTTCTTCGAAACTAAAGACCATCCCACATAACAAAGAAACAATGAAATATCTAAGTTTCACATCTTTATTATAGTCCTACACCTCTCTGAAGCTAAAGACCATCCCGCGTCACAAAGGGACAAAGAAATAAATAACCGCATCAACTTTATTAAAATCGTACACCTCTCAGAAGCTAAAGGCCATCCCGCGTCACAAAGGGACAAAGAAATATCTAATTTTGTCATATTTATTAAAATCCTGCACATTTCTGTAACTAAAGACCGTTCTACAAAATAAAAGGACAAGCCTTTATTAAAATCCTACACCTCTCTGCAAACAAAGACCAACCCACATCACAAAGGCATAAAGAAATACTTAACTTCCCTACGTTTATTAAAACCCACACTTCTACGAAACTAAAAACCTTTCCACATCACAAACTGACAAAGAAATATCTAACTTTTCCACCTTTATTAAACTACTACTCTTGAGCAAAGTTAAAGACCATCCCACAACACAAAATGGGAGAAAGAAATATTTAGCATAGCAAAACATGAGCAAAGAAATTCCCAACTTTATTAAAATCTTACATTTCTGCGGAACGAAAGACCATCACATATCACAAAGTTACGAAGAAATATCTAACCTTTCCACTTTTGTTAAACTCCTACACTTCTTCGAAACTAAAGACCGTCCCACATCACAAAGGGACAACGAAATATGTAACCTCACCGTTTATTAAAATCCTACACCTCTATGAAACTAATGACCATCCCACAGCACAAAGGGACAAAGAAATATCTAACCTCCCCAGCATTATTAAAATCCTACACTTCTCTAAAACTAAAGAGCCACGCACATCACAAATATGCCTATTCTTCCCACCTTTATTAAAATCCTGCCACATCACAAAGATGCAAAGAAATATCTAACCTTCCCACCATTATTAACATCCTACACTTCTGCGGAACGAAAAACTATCCCACATCACAAATGGGCAAAGAAATATCTAACCTTCCCAACATTATTAACATCCTGCATTTCTCCGGAGAGAAAAACTATCCCACATCACAAAGGGGCAAAGAAATATTAGCCTTCCCATCTTTATTAAAATCCTACAACTCTCTGCAACTAAAGACATCCCACATCACAAAGGGACAAATAAATATCTAATCGCCCCACCTGTATTAAAATCCTACACCTCTGTGAAACTTAAGACCATCCCACATCACAAAGGGACAAAGAAATATCTAACTTTCCCATCTTTATTAAAATCCTACACCTCTCTGCATCTAAAGACCATCCCACATCACAAAGGGACAAAGAAATATCTAACCTTCTCAACCACAAACTTTACTATGCACAACGCGAACCGACAGTTGCCATAAAGATAGTATTAGCCATGATGTATAAATATACGAAATATATTGTTATATGTAGTTAGTTATTTTAAGAGCTTACGTTGGGCTACGTTGTCCAGTCATAGTAATAAAGTAAGTATTACTCGAGGCCATATATGTGAGGGTAAAATTTTCGTGTACCCCCAGAAAAATTTTCATTTGCACCACTGGGCTGGAAATCTGCATGCCTGACGTTAAGACTTGATGGCAGATCATCTATGCCTGAGTGAAACCGGTACATGGCTTCGGAAAATATGACAAAATTAAGGTCTATATAGTACAACTTTCAACACTTTTCAAATTCCGAATATAACTGTATATATTTTTGGTACCATGCTCCTGTCTAGCGACTCCCACTCGGGTTATGACGGACTGCGCGTATGTGATGTCTCGTACCGCTAACGCTAAACAGTCGCTAATCGAGCTTGAAACAACTTTTGATAGCTTCAACGCCGCATATGTAGCTTGTAAGATATATCCATATACGTATATATTCATACACGTAATCATATATACATATGTATTTAATGTATGGTTATATATAAATTAAGTTTGATATAACTAGAGCCCACCAAGTACAGACGGCTTTCGGATAGCGAGAGCTATTATATCGTTCTTATTTCACACCGTCTGGCTCGTTTTTTGAGCTCCGTATCTGTTTTAACAAAATGTCGTGATAGTCAGTCTTTGACTAACTACGTGAATGCCCAGTTAATACCGTTTAAATAAAAAGTCGCTCCAGATAAACGAGAAATCTTGACGCAGCTGTTGTATTATGTAGACAATCCGAACTGGGGAGGCACCAAGGCTTTCTGGAGGGGCACAAAATCTGAACTGGGGGGCACCAAGATTTCCTGGTGGGGCACTGTAAATTCTAACTGGGGGATACCAATCCAAGCTGGGGAGCACGACCCTCCGTGGCCCCCCTTGACGACGCCCCTGTAGTAGAACTAATATGTACTCGTTCTGGAACACATATGTAGAAATCTACGTTGCACATGTATAATATGTTACTTTATATATATAGGAGCTTAATACTTGCCATTGTGTTTACATCAGGCAATGCAAGACAGTCATAGCGAAAAAATGTAGTATTCAAAAGGGGAATTCATTAACTCAAAGATGAGTATGCCCACATTTTGTGCTATTATTTTGGATTGTGATAGATATATGAAATAAAATATGCCATAAAATACTCTAAATCACAAATAATAATTTTAATGTTTTAGTAAAAATTAACAAAGTAGATAACATAGCTAGTATTTGGATAGTTCCTTATGACTGCGCAATTTCAAAATTAAACTGTAACTCTAGGAACCGATCCAGTGCATTGATCAAATTTATTGTAACACGTGTTTGCGGGTACCCTTCTTCAAGTATAACCATTTGGTTGGATATTAGCCTGCTGCTCCAGTGCAGTGGTGGAATATTATCGTGATTTGTGATAAGACCAGCCTGAAATTTGATAGTAGCAAGGTCGTACCTGAAATGATTAGTCTTATAAAATTTACAGCGCATGTGAACATGACTGTCAAAGTAATATAGGGAAAGGCTTGCACGAGGAAACTTAGCAGCGCAAACTTAAATTACAGGTTCATAGAAATTTCGTTATGCGAACAATGTAGAAGACTGGTCGCATATGGCAGATTGTTGCAATGCCTAAGTCATTTGCGTTAGCCATAATGTGACGCCGTGTGACTTTATCAGTGTTGAACTTTTGTAAAGTGGTTAAACACAATGGTTTCACAGTGGGATTAAATGTGCTGCTTCTGGATAACCTATTATCATGTATAGCTGATTTCATACCGGTTTTTATGTTCATCAGCATGGTTCGATATAAAATTTTAGTGATCTTAATAACACAAAGGTGTCAATAAAGCATTTAGTAATCGAAATGTGTAGAATTTATTTCGTTGATACGTTTCGGAAGCTTGATAGATTTTCATAAAAAGCCTTTAAAATATGTCTCCTAATCCTCTAGATACTCAAAACGTATCAAAACAATGTTTGGAGTACTCTTAAACCTTTTAAGTTAATTATATTAGATTGTTTCATAAATTTAATAAATGCAATGTAATAAAATAGATGTTCCTGTGGTTAAAATTCTAGCCCTCGTACAAATGCTAAGTAACGGAAGTGTTGTAGTGGAAATAGCAAATTTGAAAGGATAAGTTAATATATCTCAGCTATCAGAATGTGACAATGTTATTCCAACTATAAGAGCTGTGGAATAGGTATAAAAATTCTTGTTAAACCACGATAAATTATAATACGAACTATACAGCGTTAGTAGGGTAATGTATTTCCACATGGAACATCAATAATGATATTAGTGTGTCTAAGGCAAAATGGGTAAATCGGAGGTGAACTTTTAAGAGTGTTGAAAAATATGTCTAAGTCAAGCCAAATTCGGAGCTAAGTGACATTATATTATGACCTTTTGAAATACATCAGTTGGCCTCGCACGGTTGGTATTATGTCAGTTGACCTGGAAGTGGATGCAACGGAGTAAAAAAACGCTAAAATCAATAGGGGAAAACAGTAAGGATCGGCGATATTTTATGTGGACAAGTATGCGGTAAAATTTAGAAAATATATGCCTGAGGACGTTTTGTATCCGATGGGTGACCTAACAAGCTTATTATGGTATTGGGTGTAACGGATATAATATATCGTACCTTCTACCTGAGAATCGACAGTATCAGGCAAAAGAGCGAGCAAGGAAAAAATAGTGAACTATTTGTATATGCAAAGTAACAACATGGTACTTTCCAGTTGCACGAAGCGACTAGTGTGGCTGTTGTCGACTTGGCTCTGAGCAGCGGCTTCTCTGCGGCTGAGTGGAGGAACAGCATGCAAAGAATTAGTATGTTCACCATTGAAAAGAGCTTACATCCTGCTAGTCTTAAGCTAACTATAATAGATTTCTATAACAATACTCTGACATATGTGTGCAGCCGACGCAATATGGGTTCAATGTAACTCAATCAAGCTTAGAAGCAAAAAATTTCGCGGGATGAAATTGTGAATCGAAATATAAAACTGTTTACATCTCCGGTAAACGGTTCTTAAAGCAATTTTGATACAAGAATTTTCTCGCAACCCGAGGCTTGCTTATTTCAAATACTTAGGAGCTTAGAATTGGTTGCAGGATATTTTTGATTGATGGGTTCTAATTATTTTTTCACTCAAAGAGAGCGTTTTTCAATTTTTACAACAACATATGATAGCAATCATATTGCTCTATAATTGTAAACGTGAGACACAATACAACTTCTTTATCACTACGAACGAATGAACTATTCAAAGTGTTAAGAAGTGCTCGACTTTTCTTTCTTTCCGGTTGCTATGGCTAAAGACGAAACTGAACACTTGTGTCTAGTGAACCACGAAAAATTGCATAATAGATCAGTTCTTTGCTTTTACATGTCTCACCAAAGTAAAAAAGCTTGTGCTAAAAGCAGTATTAAAAATGTATTATTGTATACCTATATTATCTTTTAACTAGTATAAATTATAAATAGATATATGGATGGCAGAGATGGACCGGGTTTGCCATTTTATGACCCGGTTGTAGTTGTAACTAGTACCCGATGAGCCTGTTACCGTTCTAACCTAGTACCCGACGAGCCTGTTACCGCTATAACTTAGCAGCCGATGAGCCCGTTGTTGCTTTGACGTACTACCTCTCGAGCCCGTTACCGCTGTAACCTAGTACCAAACGAGCCCGTTACCCCTGTAACCCAGTACCCGACGAGCACGTTACCGCTGTAATCTAATACCCGACAAGCGCGTTACCGCTATAGCCTAGTACCCGACGAGCCCGTTACTGTTTTAATCTAGTACCCCACGAGCCCGTTGCCGCTGTAACCTAGTACCCGACGAGCCCGTTACCGCTATAACCTAGTATCCGACGAGCCCGTTACTGCTCTAACCCAATCAGTAACCTTCAAGCCAGTGAAGCTATAATAAATAGTTTCGTGAACTCGTAAAATAAACTGTTTTTGGAAATCTGTTTAATATCAGCCACTTCTTGACAAACCGTTATTACAGATGAATAAAAATTGCGTTTTCTGCGGAGTCTTAATCAGTTACCACAGTGCGAGACAAACGGAATGTTTGTGTGGCATGTAAGACACTTTAACTGTCTCTTGCCAATCATTTTATCCACTATTTGAAGACCTGCAAATCGATCATGAATTGCAAGTAGTTTGAAAGTAAGCATGTATGTGGAAAGGACCACATATATCTGCCCAGGGTGTTAAATCCTGCTACCAGATAGCACTGCCAGGACTGTGCCCCACTCCCGTCCCACATTACTTCGTTCAATATTACCGCAATCCGATCGGCTTGTTATTGCTAATCGCACAACCGCCATCGCATAACAATATTATTTAAAGATCTGAATATACGTTAGTCTAACATTATTATAAACGAACTACATCTCGATAGCCGAGTTAGAGACCGACATCTTTGTGGAAGAGTCGTAGAAGCAAAGCAAAGTACAAAAGGCACTGTTCTGTTATTTTGAGCAGAGGACGGAGGTGCGTGCTTTAGACTTCTAAATCCGACCGGGCAGTACCGAGTTGCATTGCCTAACCTGGTGACCCATTCATACATGTATCGCGAATCGGCCTGGTGACTCGATGACTCAGTGACCTGGTTGCATTTCCGATAAATACATTATATTGTTTCAGATGTAGCTTTTAGCTCATATCTAGTATTAGTGTGTAAGGAGTGATAATATTTTGATTAAGCATCTATAACGCTATAGATAGTAAACGTATGTATACTTGTTCATTCACCAGGACTAGCGATTACTTCATTATAGAAAAGATATGAAATTATCGTTAGCATGTAATTAATTATTAATTTTTGGCAATCCTCGGGGTCGCTCATACAGAATGGCAGTGATGTAACCGGTATCTGACCGAAGGAGGGTCAAAAATAATGTTTTTGTGTTGCCCCTATAAACTATGCGCATTCATATACATTAAATTTATTCAGCAAGCGCAACTTCTTAAACCAACTTGACTGCAGAAACCCAATGCTTGAGAAAAAAGGTTTCTCAAATTAGACTAAGACTACGTTCTAGCATTACAAGAGCCTTTTGCCTCCAAGTTGGGCCAAATTTACCTTCTAATCACCACTTATAAAAATCAAACCATGGGACCTCTGTTTGAAATTTATCAGATTGACTTCAAGCTTGAAGGTAAATAACATCCTAATTTTCGTTCTCTCCAAATTTCTTTGCAGAAAAGAACCACAGCTAATGATATGCTTCAGTGCATTAACCCATTAACGCCCAATATAGCTTGTGGAAAATAATAGATAGCTCACGCCAGCTTAGAGGATCGAACACTCACATTGCCGAAAATGCACGCGAATAAAATGCGTAACGCGCACGATTGGGCCATGTGTTCGCACAGTGAGCGAATAAAATGCGTAACGCGACATGCTTCGAACAACGCGTTCCAATATGCGCTGGTGTCTTTGTTACAGCTGAGAACGAAAGGGTTACAGTCCCGCAAACCGGCATATGACATAAGTCAGTTAGATTCCGCCAGAAAATTTTACCGTTATATTCCGGCTGTGTAGCTAATAGATGCACTACTTAGCGATACGGCGTAAATTTTGGTCGATACGGTATCACTTAATTTGTGAACATGGTCACGTCTGGAGCTTGTCCTAAGTGATGCAAATTACGGTAGTATTTCCAATTTTTTTCATTTTTAATGGTCATTCAACAAATACCCTGTATGACCTCTTTATATATATATAGAGCTTTGCAGATTTGGAATAACTCCTTTGCCTTGCAAGTATGTTCCTTATTCGGCTGAGCGTGAGTAGTTAATGTATTCTGGAATAGTAATCTACTAGTTCAAACGACCATGGCGGTCAAGCTTATTGGTATTTTAGTAGTTCAGCACCAGTGGATGGTTTATTTCTATTGTGAATAGCTACGGAACGTATATTTTTAGTCGTGGTATTCACAACTTCAATCGTCCTACACCGCCATTTTGAAATTGCAAGTGCCATATCGACCACCTTGCAATCACGTGATTTTCCTAGTTTCCATAGTTTTAATCGGAAAATCTTTCTTAGCTAATTTCAAATACGCACGTTTTGTCGCGGCAAAAATGTATACCCGTTGAATTACACGTTATATCTGTAACGGCTAGCGGCATCATATCGAATTTGACACCAGCCCTCATTCTGAAGTGTTATATGCTATCTGGGTTTGCGGCATAATGTACCCTTACACACGCGTTGTTATTCATTTGCTTAAGAAAAGGAAAACAGTTCCTAGAGAGCTTAGTGGTTTGCATACACGTCTTGGAACAATAGAACCCAGGTTTAAATCTAGGCCCCGACATAAATTTCTGAAACATTTCATGTTAAGCAAATTTTGTTCGGGATAACTGCTGCACAAAAATTATTTGACTTCAACAAGTGCTTCATATTAAAAGCAGATTATATATCAGAAATTTAAGGCTATTATGCTGCAGTCTTCGTACCTAAACTTCATCATATCAATTAATATTTCTGATTTAAATTAGTATGGCTCTTAAATCTTATGCTCCAAATACAAAAGTTCAAAAACAACAGCTAATGTCAAACCACCTATGAATTGTTTCACTTAATAGTTCATAGGTATTTTTATTCCAAACGGGAACAATGTTAAGTCTTTCATTTCTGAATTAGTGTGTATTTTGTGCAATGTGGAATATTCTTTTACTCAGCAAGGACTCTATGTAAAATTTTGGCTACGAACCACGCGTGATAATCACTAAGCCGTTTCGGAGCTGTGGCGCGAATCTTGGGATCCTAAGAAACTAAGCGAACAACTTTGCCATATACCATACGTGCTGACGCTCTGAGGTCTCAGGGGTAGCCGGGTTCAGCGGGGACGGAGGTCGTCTCAGAGTGATAGAGGCCCTCGGGGGAAGTTCTCCGGTGGGAAGGGTACTGAAGTAGTTCACGACCTCACCACTTCCCCCGCTTCATCGACAACCTATTCATTTTAGCCAAATTTCTGCCTATTTTAACGCTATTTTATCAATGTTTGCAATAATTTTACCCGCCGCGGGCTCGGGTGGAGTCATGGGTGCGGAGCACCTGGGAGGTAGGGAGGTTCCTCTTTCAGGGGTTAGACGAGGACCGTTATACAAGAATCTAACCATAAAGCTATGTGTTAGCTGTAAAAAATCACATGCGCATAGCCATGCCAATAGTGGTCAGAACTGTACATCTACTATTTACGTCAGAACTGTTATTTAAAATCTAAGGTGTTGCGTCCGGCGTACACATTTATGCTTATCGGTCGCGCAGTCTTTGGAAAATTTGCACCATAACGCTTTTTCAGCAGAGACGAATTGTGTATAAGTGGAGAAACAGGCATTTCGCATGCACCCTTGGTATTTTTCTTTCACTATTAGTACTTTCCTCAACATTGTAAACCATAGTGGTTCCAATCTCAATAATGCAGAAATGCCTATGAACACATTGTCAGAGTCTTTTTTCGACAAGAGGAGTATAAGGGCGCCCTGTTTTGAAGATCTGCCACGCCGCATACCATATTAAGTAGCTACAAAACCATTGCAATCATTATTAAACAGAGTGGAGTTACCTGTACACATCAAAGTAAAGGTTACTCAAAATTAATAGCTGATTGCTACACTAAACATGCCAAAACTCAGACAAATTATTATTGACATAACCTCACAACGAGAAATTTAGAAAACTATACCATTCCGAGCACCTATAGAAAACTATACCATTTCAGTCAGTTTCGCATACCTTAAGATATTTTGGAGCTAATCGTGGTAAGATCATGCAAAACTTTAGATGTCCTTATTTATCAGAATCGTTACCTCGGGATTATTGAAGTGTGGGACCCGTTGGATCACACGGATTATAGAATATCATCATAACAGAAACTTATCTGTAATTCACAAGGATTTTGACAGCTTGTTATTTATGGCTTGTCTAGGTTTGGCGACCAATGTATAGAATTGGGCAATTGCAAATACCCACTAAGCACTGAGAGTAAGACTAAGCTTAGAACTAAGGCTATTATGGTCAAGGTAGTAACTTGTAGGTAATAGAACTACGTCATCAATATCCACATTTCCTGTTCATAAATACTATATTATCCGCCACTCCATTGTAACACATTGTCGATTTTGCAGTATCGTTTTGTAGAGAGCCAGTGGATTTATTTTGTTACCAAGCTGAGTTAATATTATCGATCACGCACTGGAATGTCCAAGGGATTTTGAGATGCTAAACGTTGACAAATAATTTCTATGCCCACAGCCGATTGCTCGTTGCAGCGCCGTTACAAAAATCGTGGTAGAAATAAGCCCAACGTTGTATGTAAATGACAATTTAGCAAAAATGTTTATAGCCTAAGCTCCGCCAACGAATTTCACGACTTCGATAGTTTTCAGGCTATGATAGATGATCTAAATTATCATGTCATTATCATCTACATGTCGCTGTTAATAAACTAAACTCGTCCCATTCGACATTTCACGCTCGGAGATGAACACCGATGTACATACGCCCTCCATCAGCAAAGCACAAGTGAGCTGCCCAGAGCGTGGCGTCGCTGATCGAACCGACCCATTCCTAACACCAGTTTCTTCACACTGGTCATCACAACATTGAAAAGCAATACCGCGTTTAACGAGGGAATGAATGTAAAAGAAAGCAGTCGAGATTGACACTTGATATGTTTCTTTAAACCACGATGCTCTTGATGCACGCTGCCCCGGCCGCAGCTTATCACACGGCGATACCGGCACTCGATCACTCGCTTCGTATCAGTTACCGAATGTGTTACAACAATATTACGTGGAACAGTTTAGAGCAATCTACTAGTAAATATGTGGCACATGCAGCTTTACAGTTGTTCCTCAGCTAAAAATGTGCCGCCTAATAATGTTTGTAATAATAACAGGAATAATATTCATGGAAAGAAAATTCGGTAATGCGCATTGTATTAATATTTTTACTGTATTATACCTCAGTCAATGTTTTCGCCTTTTGTTATAATGTGTATTTTTTATTTTATAAACATGCGTTTTCGGTCGCTTTTTGACGCTAGAGTCGTAACGTCATCTTGACAATAAACTGATATGTATATATATCCACGTATACGTATATAACATTGTTTATATGTATATGTATATAGGTACATAACCATGTGTATGTATCTAATATATGCATACAATATATATTCATGTTATATATAAGCATACATATATATGTATGTATATATATTTTGCATGAACATATTTTGAATTATACCACCGCACCAGAACAAGCCATTAATTATTCAAATAGCCGAAGGGCAATTATATTGAGTTTACCGTTGTCGAGTCGGGAACATGAAACTGCTGTTCGGTGACTATACAAAAGCGAAGCCGCGGTATTTCATGAAACGAACCAACTGAACAAACCACGTTGCGCGTCTCAAATACTAACCAGGCTGTCCATTATATTTGTAGATAATGTTTTGTACATTAAATACTGTATCGCTTAAGTATTTTTGGTAAAAATAGTATAATTATAACTACTAATATTATATAGCAAAAAATTATATTTTTCTAACATATGTATCTCAACTGAAATTTGATGCAATTTTAAACACTTGGTATAACAGCAAATGTTTATAAACATAAGTCCTCAATTAATTTGTATCTGGTGTACTGAAGAGCAAACTTATTAAAATATACCACGCAGACGGAATATTGTTTGAAAGTCACGTTTACTATCCATTGACTGAGCTGTTTCGGTGCTATTGCTCGGATCTATACTGGCTGGTAAAGTGAGCGGACAACAATACGCGAGTAAACTTAAAGTACATGTCACATCTAGTTAAAACAATTGTACACAACATAATTGATTGTTAGTGGACAACTGCAGGATTAGGAAGCTGGATTACCTGTTTGCACGATTCCGCAGTAGCTCGATTTTAATTCTACTTAGAAAAGAGCCATTTTAGAGGAAATTTTATCAAAATTGTTTTATCAAACTTGCCGAAATAATTTATCAAAATTTATAATTTTAAATTAATTAAATTTTGGTATAGAGGGCCTTAGTGTGTGTAAATAATGAGCGGCTCTGTGGTGATAATTGGTACCCTCCAATTAATTTAAATTAGAGAAATTTTGATGTAATTTGCACATGTAACACTTAATTCTTGAAATAGCGCATTTGCCACAGCGTACATTGCCACGTTGTAATGAACTAGTCGACTTTTTATGGTGTAGCATGCTTTTGCTATGCGTTCTTTATTGTCTGGCTTTGCTGGGTACCTTAACGAACGGAGCTAAGGCATAGTGGCTAGTGTGCGTGGCGTAAATCCTAACGATACAGGTTCTATCCACCGTTGTGGTAAAAGTTCGTTCAAGACTGTGGAAAACGAAATACACATTCGTTTTAGTAGGAAAGAGTTAATACTTTTAAATTCCTTTGAAAGCACCGATTTA
Source organism: Trileptium ribeirensis (assembly GCA_030248225.1). Classification (NCBI taxonomy): domain Eukaryota; kingdom Metazoa; phylum Nematoda; class Enoplea; order Enoplida; family Thoracostomopsidae; genus Trileptium; species Trileptium ribeirensis. Next base: position 13,164 of record JASANE010011367.1, read on the forward strand.
TCGCTTGCCTGTCGCGTTATATGTCTTACTTAAAACATTATATTTATATATTATACATATATATTATATTTATTTAATTTTATTTTTATAATTGTTCATTTGTCATTATTGTTTGTAACGATTTTAAGAAATATTTTCATGGCTTGATTGTAGAGTTGCAACTTTTCAAAATTAATACCCGGAGCCAGACCCGGATTTGCACCTTGCAATATAAAATAATAGAACCCGGACCCGGAACATTCGATAACGAATACCCGGGGCCGGACCCGGAATTTTTGAAAACCAATACCCGGAATCGCACCCGGACCCTGACTACCCAGATAAATGATAAATGTACATACATACATATTATAGTTTTATATATATACATGTTATATATAACAATATGGCTGTAATATGTAATTCGAAATGGCTCGTAGTCCATAGCGGCCATTACACAGATTGCCTTATCGATATTGGCACTTTGCTGCGGCGTCGCCTGAAATATTTGAATTCAACCTGCTCTTCGTTGTATTATTTAGATATAAATGTTTGACGTTTAACGTATCTTCTAGTAGTTCAGCATCTTACACTAGTTGTACTTTTTTGATACGGTAGATAGGATTGGCTTTAAGGTAAGCTCGAAGGGTACCTATAAAACTAATGGGACGAATTTTTTCCTAACAACTTTTAAAGTGGTTGGTCTATTAACTAATTTAGCATCAAGTGAAAATCATTTATCTTGTATCCTCTGTAATAATTGGGAAGGTTTCTCGTTAACATGGTAAAGTTATGTCACCTGTTATATGTAAGTACAATTCAACTAACTTTGTATGTGGCACATATTAAAATTTACGGGTACAGTTGTACACTGCCTGCGTCTTTAGTGCGACCTAGCATCGTTTGAGGAAGGGGCGAACATGAAACTTTGAAAATTAAATCTCTTTGACCAGATGCGTAGCTAGAATGGAGGATCCTTGGAGTTAGTAGCGGCTATTTTCGGCTACTGTGACATGTTCTAACATAACCAAAGCATATGTCAACACCATGTAATTTCACATTGTAATCAGTCTTCAGATGGTTCTTTTTGGCGAGCATGACTTTTGGTGAAAATAATGTGTCACCGGATATTTAATCAATCTAGCTAGAAGCAGAGGGTTCTGAATTAAAATTTGCCATTAAATCGCACACAAGCAGTCCGGGTAGTTTTGGGAATACCCGGACGCGGACCGGAGCTTGCAAAATAAAATCCGGACCCGGACCAGGAATTTTTCGTCAAAAATACCTGGGATAACCAGAATACATGGACCCGGACCAAAATGGAATATAAATTGAGGCAGAAGCGTATTACATGCTACATACACACATCCAGATTTTACTAAAATATCACTTTATGCTTCGTGGGATTCTTTGTGTACCGCAAATTTGTTTAATTTTATGAAAAAAATTAGAAATCTGCTTAACATATAAAGAAAAACTGAATTAGGTATCATTGGAATTGGAGAGCACAATTTCGCTTAAAGTGCTTCACATCACATCTAAAACAAATTTAGGTTGTAACCGGACGTATCATTTGTACAACAGGGCATTTAGCTTACAACGTCGTAGCAACGATTTTAAAATTCTTTTAACGCCCATTACGCATATATGAAGACAGAGCATATACTGAAATGCCGTGTTACTCAATATGTCGAGTTGTGTATGTTTGCATGTATATTGTTATTAAAATGTTTCGGGAAGTTCCTTAAGGAACGAATCAACAGCTGTCAGATAACTCAGGGTTCTGCTTTAAGCCGTACAATCGTGGTTTGATACGCTGCGCCGGCGTAAATTTGTCAAACGTTGCAGGATAAACAAGCTAGCTCGGGTGTTAACGGGTTAAATCTTGTAGGTTGCAAATTCGGCAGGATGCGCATTTACCTGTTTTATAGCAAGATGTTTCTTTAGGTAACTGATTGGCAATGAATTTAGTCTACAAAAACTATTGTTATATAAATAATTTTAATAGTTTTTGAATGTATGAAAGATTGTGATATATTTATTGATTAGCAATATTGCGTTATGTCGATATGCAATGGCAATGTGTTTAGCATTTCAACGCCAGGTACGTTTCATAAGCTGATGTTTTCTTTTAAAGTTTTGTACTATTAACAGGGACGCCGCGACAGCGGTACTAGAAGGCCATGCCCTTTCAGTTACAACTGTAAAACGAAATGTTTGAATTTTTTCATTGTACTGATTCATTGAATTAAACATCAGATTGTTCCTTTGAGTTGACTCCTGAATGCGTGAGTGCTCCTCGTGTGATAAAATTTTCTGGCAAAGCCCCTGACCGTTAATTGGCTTTGTGAACAAAACTGTCCTAACTTTAGATCAATATTCAAGTTATTTGGTTGCGACCATGCTACGATGCCTGGGCAAGGCCTTTGTTCTATACTTCGGGGTGCCTATTAGGACTGCGTGTAAGTTTTAGAACTTCAGGTTTTGTCCTCGATATCGTTCAATCTACTTGTCCAGATCGCATCTATCTCCAATTTCGTACAGTTTATAATTCAAACACTTAGTATACTTGATTTTAAGTCAATAATGTGAGCCCAGGCAATTATTCTGTAACTCTATTCTGTTCAATTTGGTTTTTTTATTTTGTTTAGTTAGAAACGAATTAAAAATTCTAATTCTAATTTGTAAGGAAATTTTGACTTATTTTTGTACCGAATTAAATGCATCGTGGGGAGTATTTTTTGTTAATATATAGTGAGAGTCTCGAATTTAAATGAATATTTCGCAGTGCTCACTTAAAAAGTTTTGTTTCTGTGGCTGTGGGCAACAGGAAACGCTGAAAACTTTATAATCTCGAGTTGCTTGTTGTTGCAACCAATTCGTTTTTTGTCGCTAATATTAGGTCTTAAAATATATTGCAGAATATTGAAGATTATTCCAATAAAAATAATTATATCTATATGCGCATCTATGCGTATATGGATAATATATGTTTTCTGGCGATACATGTGGA
>JASANE010011368.1:0-14471 GCA_030248225.1 Trileptium ribeirensis
TGTCGACACAACAAACCGAAGTTCCTGCACGCCAATGAGGGCATATATGGCATCGGCTAAAAACATGGAGGGATTGTTTATACCGGTCAGTTCTCTCAGTGCTGCTGGTTCGGGGAAAATTGATTGATTTTAACATTGCAGCATTGAAAAGGAATGTTAAAAGTGTACAACGGGATGTAAAATGTAATACCGCCAAACTTGACTGACGCCTTACGAGCCAGCGAGCAAAAAACAAACTACTTAATTTCAAAATAAAAATTTTATTTTCTCACGAACATGTTGCGAGCAGCAGCGGTCAATTGTGGTGAGTACTGTATGTATAAGCTTGAAAAAGTGTATGCTGTTCAACTATAAAACAACGGATTTGGCGAATTTTGACCCACAAATATTCCGTTCCATAACATTATATAAATCAAAATAAAGAATAGCTCAACGAATACGAATAATAATGGTCTTTTAGCAGTTGTCCCTTAATACAATATTTCTGATACCTAACACAAGTATTAAGCGAGTTGTATTTTGCATTTAAACCTTATTTTGCGAGCTTTGGGTAACTATATTTTTGGAACTCTAGTGGAGTTCAGTATACCGCGGAGTTAATTGTGTTCGTAGCTTATATGACTTTAGAAGGCATTGAATGCTGTGACATAAACTTTAAGACATGCATTAGTCCCACGACAACATTATACAATACGGAGTGTTGCGTTAACTCACTCGGTTAGTGTGTCTTTTTCGCTGTACCAAGATTCTTATACATCAAAGGAACATATCCGTTGTATGTAGCTCAGACGATCTCACTTTCTTCTTCAAACATGACCATTCGGTTGCATTCATGCCGTCAGCCAAAGTTTGTTAAATCTTAACGAAATGCAAACAATAAAAACATGACCCAATATGTGCATAGTATCATGGAGATTCTGTTAATCCAGTGTTGATCAATGTCCGAAGTGAAGCATCTCTGGTTGCAATATTCACGAGTTTATAGGAAACATCAGAAAGGTTTTGTTGATTGAGCAGAGCGAGGTCGCCGAGCGAAGCGAGGCGATCGAGCGAAGCGTTTTTATTTTCTGTCTGGGCGCAAAAAGTCGAAGTCCGTTCGTCTTTCATGGATCTCAAGAACCACTGAACCTATTTCAAAAAACTTTTTTTGTTTGAAAGCTTATCATGTGAGGATGTGCACCTGATATTTTAGAAGTTTGGCAACTTGCCAATTTTATCATTAATTAAGCTAATTAGCTAATTAACACCCTAATTAAGCTCATAACAGCTTAATTATTGAACAGCTTAATTATTGGTCGTAGAGTTGTTTTAACGGCATATAACCTGGGGTTTTCAGGTATGGCGAGTAGCAACTCTTACATTTTGCTTCGATTGCCATTTATCACCATGCTGTATAAGCCACTTGACTTCCTTTGTCTTGCTTTTCGTTCGAACGGAATAAAACTATTCTTTCATGTACTCATTGTTGTCTAGGTAATAATATATTCCCAAGACATTGAGTACCTTCATATTACTAATGCCGTCGCTTCGCTCAAAAATATAGTTCCACTACGACTGGTATTATGTTGTTTCAGTTTCATGGATGTTAATAATCTTCGCAGTTTTCGCGAACAACTTGTTTTGTTTTTTTGCGCTGAACACGTTTAAAAACGACACTGACGATTTATAAATTCCCAACATCTAAGCGTTTCTGTTGTTCTTGAGGTGAGGGCAGTTTTTCGAGCCGCAACTGTTTTATCTCATCGTATGCTTTGAATCCGGTGCTTTTCAGTACTATAATGCACCGAAGCTGCAAATTAAAATTGAACTTGAATGCTCAAAATAATTCCACAGCATGGTTCCGTTGAAGGGAAAACGTTCTTGGTTTAGCCCATGGAGATCCAAGATTGTTCGTTTTATTTTTGGCTGAAAGCACGTTTTCTTGGGTTTTTCAATACAACTTAAGGAATTTTTTTGTTCTCGCGTACAGCCATGTCTTCGTTGGTCATCCACAGTTGTTTAATCAGAATGACGTAAATATTTGCAGACTTTGGGCTTCTTTTTACTTGATAACGTAAAGAAATTGGCTGTATCGATGGCAATTGGTTTGCCACTCATAGCTGCCGTCATATGGATTATTCAGTCAGGTGGCGATTATTTCTTTGTTTATCTGTGGATATTTTGCTCTCTTATGATGTTGGTAAGTGAAGAATATTCTTTTTGTGATTTAATCAGAATGTAGTGACACGTAGTGGAGATTGTGTGTTGCAGTGGTGAAATCTTATAAATTCCGTCTTTGTGTGTGTGATCGGCCATAACTCGAGTACGACTTAGCCGATTTTCATGATCTTAGGCTCATTTGAACCGTTATAGTCGATTTACCGTGGACATCCCGAGCGTTTATTGATTTGGGTCTGGTTCTGGGGTCACGGGTCAAAATGTGGGTTTTTTGTCCAATTTTAGTGCCCTTCGCGGAAAGCAAGGTTATTTTTATCTTAACTTTCAAATTTTTTTCTGGTTTGTTTTATTTCATGGTAAAATGATAAATGCCGATGCCTCTTTTTTGTTTTCGAGTAAGGATCCGGTTCTGGAATTACGGGGTTTGAGGTATGGCACCCTTGTGGTTCCTCGACCCAAAATTAGAAAATTGGTTGTGATGTCCTGGGCGGCTGAAAAGTTTCACTTGGGAGTTGTCGGGCATGGCAAACTCATTGCTGGTGTTGGTTTTGCTCTGCGGTCTATTATGGTTCCATCGGTACGAGGGTATGGCGCCGCCATGGTTCATTGACCCAAAAATCTTAATTTTACTGTTACTTCGTGTTACGTTGTGGATATCTTGCACTTGGGAGTTTTGGGCATGAGAAACTTATCGCCTGTGTTAGTATTGTTCTATCTTGTGCGGTATTGTGTGATATCCATATATATAGCATATCGACTTATGCTATCGAGAGCTCATTGGTTGTGTATGCAAAAGGCGTAGGTGTACCTATGCTTCACTGCGTTCTGCAATCTCGATAGAGTGACTAGTTAATTAAGCGAAGCGTTTTTGTTTTCGTCAGTGGGTGAAAATTCGGCACTGTCTGTCCGTCCGTCCGTTGAACTCCTCAACAACTACTGGGCCGATTTTAAAAAACTTTTTTTTGTTTGAAAGACCTAATATTGGACAGGTGCAAGACATATAGATTTTGTCAAAATTTGTTTTAGCTAATTAGTAATTACCTAATTAGTTAAGCGTGTTAGCCTATTTTTAGCAATTTCAAACAAAAATAGTATATTTTTTTCAATAAATAATTAGTGTAAAGCTGTTATTTTTGTCCATGTACTACATCTTGATGTGGTAGTTAATTAGCTAAAATTACTAATTAATTGTTAATTAGCTAATTTTTTGAAAATTTTCAAAGTGTTCATAATTTAAAAATAAATTTCACCCAGGTGTTTTCTATGTCGCTGATCACGAATATGCCATTTCTGAAGCTCTAAAATCTGGCTGTATATGCTAATTAGTATTGGTTAATTAACTAGCTAATTAGGTAAATTTATGCAAATTTTCAAATTACTTCAAAATTGCTAATTTGTTTCGTTCGGGGGTTTTCGACGTTGCTGATTATGAATATGTGGCTTTTAAAGCTCTATGATTTTATTATGGGTGCTAATTAGGTAATTAGATGATGTCACTAATGAGCTAATTTCTTTTAGCTAGCGAACTTTTTTGTATGATGGATTTGACATCAATTGCCTAAAACGTGATACTTATTATAAATTGACTAGTCGGTAGTGGAACTACATTTGTGAGCGGAGCTTGGGCTGTTGCATTACGAATGTACTCAATTTTATGTTCTTGTAACTACATTGCATAGGGCTTTATCATTGGTAAATATATTATATTTAAATTCTTCGACCCAAAAACCCTATAATGGTTTGATCGAAACGACTCTATTTCAATAAATAACACAAATATTGCAAAATTCTCTATTTTAGCTGCATAAAATTAACTAATTAGCTAATTACTAATTAACCACTCAAAATTTTTTAATCCCAAATATCAGGTGCACACTCTGACATGATAGGCTTTCAAACAAAAAAGTTTTTTTTAAATCCGTTCAGTGGTTCTTGAGATCCGTCGGACCGAACGAACGAACGAACGGACGGACATCGACCTTTTTACTCCCAGACAGAAAATAACTAGTCGGTAGTGGAGCTACATTTGTAATCGCAGCTTGGGCTGTGGCATTACAAATGTACTCAATTCTATGTTCTTCAAATAACTACACTGCATAGGCCTTTATCATTGGTAAAAATATTATATTTGTATTCTTCGACCCAAAAAACCTATAATGGTTTGATCGAAACGGGTCTATTTCAATAAATAACACAAATACTGCAAAATTCTCTATTTTAGCTGCATAAGCTTAACTAATTAGCTAATTACTAATTAACCACTCAAAATTTTTTAATCCCAAATATCAGGTGCACACTCTGACATGATAGGCTTTCAAACAAAAAAAAGTTTTTTAAAATCGGTTCAGTGGTTCTTGAGATCCGTCGGACCGAACGAACGGACGGACAACGACTTTTTTGGTCACAGACAGAAAATAAAAACGCTTCGCCGAGCTCCACTCAGTGAAATAGTTGAATCACATATACACACAAAAAAGATACCAAGTACTTTGCCTGTTGCTCCGCTCACTTTTTTAATTTATTACGTTTACTAGTATTACCGTTATGTGCCCAAATAAAAGCAAATATTTAGCGAGCCGTTCACGGAATTCGTGAAGATTTTTTTCATATGTTTGACCGTAAATAAATACGTTAGTGTCATTATAAACATTTTAGTGTTCAGCCATGTTACTTGACCTAATTTTACGTGCGTTGTGCCTTTTGATATAATTTGTGTTTGGTAAATGTTTTTTGAATGTTCAACGTCGAATGGGTTGTTTTGTACAGTCATGTCTATATTTTTGTGCTATTTTATGTGGTAACGGGTCACATATAAATATAGTAATCGCCGAAAATAACTGTCTGTCGCTCGAGACTCGCCCGAAAGAAATTGTTTTAATAGTAGACTTTGTCATTAATTTTAATACATTAGAAATTCAACTCGCTAGAATTGCTATAGTTATTTCTGGGTGCTACTAGCTGTACGCATTAACACGTGATCTCTCTACACGTTTGCATACAACACACAGAATTTTAAGTTTTTCTTTGGGTTTCGTTTCAGTTTCGGCACAAAATAATGCAGCAGCGTTTTATTATGCTTCAGAACCACCTACACACATACGTCCAGACACCACACAGAGACAGATTGGGTGACACAAACAAAGAAACACACACGCGTAAAGGTGTACATACACATACATTCACACACGTAGACATGTATAGGGGCATAGACAGGCACACACAATGGGCTACACAAACAGAGATATAAATAGACACCAGAACAATGAGCAAATAGAGAGCAATACACGCTCAGTTACAGACACACTTAAAGATATGCAGTAAAACACACTGATGCGCGTGTACCGTAGGTCTGCTATCGCGCCGGGGTTCCGTCATAGGCCGATGTGCAGATTGTGCACATATAAAGATATAGAGTCACACATAGCGACAGATCCCATAGGTGTGAGCGTGGAAAAATTTTTGAGGCCGCGGGTACCCACAAAATTGGATGCACCCTCGGGCTCAGTAAATTTTTTCCGGCAGTCGACTGGTTTCTCCATTCGCTGAAAATTTTGCCAGTGGGCATGAACCAGTGGTCCCCTGATTCCGAACCGGGGGAGCGCCCGATTTTGCCAGGGGGCATTTTGCCAAGAGAAAAACGGTTAAAATCATGTCAGAAACTGATAAAACGCTTTAGATGGAGAGAAAAAGCTATTTTGAAGCAAATTTTGACAAAATTTACAAAATTTTTGGCTTCGCAACGAAATTTTAGGACAAATTTTGATCAAATTTTTTTTTATTTTAGATCGATTGGAAACTAAAAAATTTTCCCATAGGCGGTGAACCGGGGGGAACCCAAAATTTTTCCAGGAGGCATAAACCGGGGGCACCTGTTTTGAACCAGGGGGAACCGAAAAATGCCAGGGCCCCCCAATTTGGAGAGCCTAGGTCGAAGTACGCGACATGTGAATATATATCCTGGTCTTTAGAAGTGCATCATTAATGACTTTAAAATGTCCTTCGGTATTTGGCCTCGTAATACTCAATTCCTTGCTAGTAGCATTCGTTTGCCTAGGCTACGCGACACAGAAAGTTACATACTGTCGAATATCCTATTTGTGCCGTAACAATGGATGTGGATTCGACATCGAGTATTGCAAAATAGGATGGTTAGCTGAATCACTTTAAGTGTAGTCGCGCACTATACTTTTAAACAACTCTCAGTAATTGTAATTTCGATGACGACGCCTACTGCCCAATAAATGGAACTACGAAGCGGCCACGAATAGGAAATCAACTGTTATTTCGATAGCGAGACCTAAAACATCACCATCTTTTCAGTGCATCGGTCATTAAACAGTATCACTATATTTTTTGATGGCGCCGACTACACGGAACCAGTCATTTCGACAATGACGCTTCCTGTTGAACGTGCAAGGTTGTGAACTTTACTGTTAAACGCTACTCGCGGCCACAATGACAACTCAGTGTACATAGCTATCTATTTAGAGTATCACCTTACTAAAATGAGCCTAATGCCATTCATATATGCCCTAGCGCTGTTCTTTTAATTTGTGTCCTATAAGCTCATTCAAAAACCCATTTTTGACCCAACCCTGCAACGTAATTACTGACAATAGTAGATTGTATGCAGCTATACAAAGGATGAGTTGCTTTACAAAATGAAACCAATACTAGCACCTCGCAAGCGACGATGAAACAGAGCCAGCTTGGTTTCATCAAGTCGTCATTTTAAGTTGTTATTTTGTAATAGGTTTTGTGTTTGATGTATATTCTACATTACTCTCTATAACCGTGAACCCATTAAAAATCCAAAAACCTCGTCGACTTTAAATGCATTGAAAACAACTAAAACCGCACAAGTTTACGTTCTAGTCTCTAGATAACCAAACCATCGTATCCAGCGTACCGAAAAACCTATACTTAGAAGAATACTTTTCATGCCCTATATGCAATACATAACCAAGATATTGAAGACAGACTATCCTGGCAATCTGGTTCATTTAACCCTAAGCCCATTGAAAACATTTGAAAACGCATGAAATATTCTTGCTACACTCTAGGTAGCCAAACCGTCCTACTCAGCGTACTGAAAGCTATATCTATAGATTATTCTCGATCGCATAAGACTACAAAACTAATAAAATCAGCTTTTTCTCTAGAAATGGGGTTCATTGTCCCTAAACCAATGGAACACTTATAAAAAGGCATAAAATACAGTACCCGCCAAAAATGACTGTCGCTCGCTCGCGACTCGCTCGAGACTCGCTCGAAATAAATTTGTTCTAAAAATAGAATTTTCTATTAATTTAAATAGTTGCGAAATCTCGAGCGAGCCAGTCGCTCGCGACTCGCTCGAAATGCGACGGTCATTTTTGGCGAGTACTGTATAAGTGCTGTAGTCTATATTAGTAGCTTGACTTATGGCCAGGATGGTGAATTATAAGTGTTGAAATGTAATTTAGAGAGATGTACACAATTATATTGAGCATTAGATTACAAAATGAACCATAAATTGCTCTACAAAATGATATAAAAAACACCTGCTGTAGCACCAGCAGTTGCGGATATAATACCATTTTTGGTGTATTTTTGGTCCCATCGCCCTTGGAAGATCCCGTTTTGACTCAACCCTGCAGCGTAATTAATAATTGCAGCACACAACAATATAAAGGATAAAATGCTCTACAAAATGAGGCCAAGAACACCTACTGTTACAATCAGAATTAAATGCTCAAAAAGCGATCGAAGCTTCGTTCGATGTGGATCGTCTGCGTTTAAACGAAATCGATTAATTTAAGGAATTTCGATTGCGTCAAAATAAAAATAAAAAAATTTAATAAAACATGTTAGTTCGCGTTTAACGAATTTCGATTGTGTTGAAATAAAAATATTTTAAATATAGAATACAAATATTATAAAATAAAATAATAGAAAAATGTAATAAAATAATAGAATGCATTATAACAATAGACAAATGCAATAAAATAAAATAATAGAATTACAATAAAAGCTATAGTTTGAGCGGAGATATTACCACTTTCGAGTATTTTTGGACCAATGGAAAACCTGTTTTGACCAAAACGTGCAGGGTAAATAATAACAATAGCCGCCCACAATATGTAGCTGCATAGAGAATGAATTTTTCTACATAATGAGACCAAATGCACCTATAATAGCTCGAGCGGTTGCGGAAATATCATTTTCGTGTATTGTGGGTCCCATGGACCCATTGAAAAACGGTTTTTGAATCCGCATAAAAAATGACAATAGTAGCACACCAATTACCGCTGCATAGATGATGACTTATTGTTCTAAAAAACTGGTAGAAACATTCGTATACTTCGAGTTATTGTGGAGATACTACGATTTTCGGTTAATTTGGGTCTCATCGGCCCGTTTTAAAACTCGGTTTGACCCAAATCATGTATCCTAAGAAAACCACGTAGCAAAATGATTATGTACAGTCTTATAAAGGGTTGTTTGCTCTGCAAGATAAGTCAATTTGATTTAAATATCTACGCCGTATTGTCGTGTTACAATAAATAGCATGGTTTTCAGAACTCATCGACACTCGAACCGAGCCCCTTTGGCACGGTTTTTCTGGGAAAGGCGTTGATATCTGGCTTCACACCTAACTAAAGGACACTAATGAGATTTCAAATGAGCTATCTCTAGAATCAATCCACGAAACTAAAGTCGGGTTATTCCTAAAAGCACAATAACGCACATTGTAAAATTTCACCATTGTCACTGCTGGTGATGATGCTTCGTTTCGCTCACTAAACTCACTATCCAAATCCTTGTTCAGAAAAGCATATAGACCATTGTCGATTGTAAAACCCTTGACACCCCATGAAAAGGTATATTATAGTCAAGTTTAACTTTAGATAGAAAAACCGTCGGATTCAGCATGCTTGATAATTTAACAGAGACTCCTAAGATTAAGATCACACAATAACGTTTTAATTTGAAAATCAATATTTCTGGCATAAGATCGACGAGCTATATTAAAGCAGACAGCGGCTCAGGGAGTGGTCGCGCAAAAAAGTGCTGAAGGTGTGGATGTCGATGAGCCGTTTCTGCTTGGTTGCTTCGATTTTTCAATGCGAAGACTGTGTCGCGAGATATGGGCTACGAAAGAACCCTTAACATCAGTTTTTCACTTCATCTGGAAGATGTGATCAGTATTCGTGTTCAACTAAAGCTCGCATCGTCATCACTTTTACTGTCAAACAAAAATTTATCAAAATCCATCCACCCGACGATGAGATATAACAAATTTTCACGATTTTTTCTCAATAGCGGCCTCAGTGGAAACCGCACGCTTCGCTCTATTCAACGTTTCAACAACAACATAGCTTAAGGGGTCGTATATTATATAACCGTTTTTGCGTAGCTTAGTTTTAAGGAGCTCATTAAAAAACGATTTTGGCCATAGGTGTGGATTGGATTAGGACTAGGGTAGTTAACTATCACCCTTATAGTGGGACAACCCTAGCAATCCAAAAAGAACTTCTGACATCGCCACTTCGCGCGGAATATTTTAGCGCAGGTTGGCACAAATTGGGGTAATACTGGTAAAATAGAGGAAATTAAGAAAAATTTATCTCAAATTGGCAAAAATAGGAGAAACATTTTGTTTTGCTAAAATTTCAGCAATTTCCCCGAAGCCATCCACCCCTTTGCTTAAGTCGACGATCCTTCGACACCTATGCATTTTGAGCCGAGCCCTCAGTGTAGACATAGACAATAGCAGCACATCATGCAGCCACATAGAGGATGAATCGCAATTCAAAATATTATATTATCCAGATTGCTTGAGCGAGCGCTCGATTGCAGTTTTTGTGCATTTTGGACCACAGGGACTTATTTAAAAACTCATTTTTATCCAACCCTTCAAAGTAAATAAACGATATTAGCAGCATGCCATGTAGCTGTATAAAGGATGAGTTACCTTACAAAATGAGAGCAATATAGCACCCATATGGGTCATTTCACGAAACCATGTACTTTTGAAACACCACTTTTTGAAGCCAAAATGAAACGTTTTCGAATGTACAGTGTCTAGACCCCTTCCGATGTAAAAAACCCTGAATTTTTCGAATATCGAGGTCTCTATGCAACACAAGCTACCTGAAACCTGCTACAGGGGTTGGAAAGGGCCCCCCTGGGGGTCAAATTTTAATCCGAAATAAGTCATTATTCTGTAATGTTGACGGAGTGACACGCGAACCATGGTCTGTTTTTATGCAAGTCCATCCAAAATGGTCCTAGTCAAACCATTTGGAGCACTTGCGACCTAAAATTGATGCTTCTAGGGCATTATTGGGGTTAAAATCGACCAATTTAGAACAAGCCTGTCGCAGAAGTTTTTCTAGCGCAACGGAGACAGCACCTACAGATACCATTTTATGCTCACAAACCAACCTTGAGCGGGGGACGTCTGAGAAAAAATTTCAGGCAGATCCTTAGGCCTTGTAAAAAATGGCACCCCGATATGTTGAGTCGGGGGGGGGCTACACCTCAGGTCGGGGGGGGGCTACACCTCAGGTCGGGGGGGCTACAGCTTCCTACAACATGCAACGCGCCAAACTTTAGCTACTTCTATACATTCTAGATGTAAGCTGGTGTAAAACAAATACAATTGATCTATGACCAGTTTACATTTAAGTGATGATACCAAGGACAATGCGTGTAATAGATGTGCGGGCAGGCAGAAGGGTTTCCTAGCTGCCCAGTTAACAGCACGGCCCCATATCATAGTGCAATGATGATGAACTTATATACTAATATGATTCTTGCGACCTTCGATTACTTTTATTATACATGCGGTCGGGGGGGGGGCTACACGCCAGGTCGGGGGGGCTACACGCCAGGTCGGGGGGGGCTACATTTTCATTAAAAATTTTTAATAGATGGGTCGATTCCAGTGCGGCTTTACTATGTTTATATCCGGCCTATTGTAAGACTGTATGCTAAATTTGGCTTTTTTAAATTTAAGTTTGGTCAGGTCGGGGGGGGGCTACATTTTGCATACCCCATTTTTGGCATTTTATGACCTTCGACCTCATAATGAAATAACACATGGACAGACGCTGATATTCTTTTTTTCAATAACACCTGTACTGATTGCACCTGTACCGTTATATAGCATTTTTGGCGCTAGTGCACTTTTACGTTATTTACCAGCGTCTGAAAACTGCCAGATTTCACCTTGGTCGGGGGGGGGCTACATGTCACGAAAAAAAATTTCGGAAGCTTGACGTCAGCTTCAGTGTCGATGCTTACTCCCAAGTTTTTCCGGAAAAATTAGCAAATGCCAATGGATCACAGTGAAATGAAAAACACATATATGTATCACGTGCTAGCGATACGGCGAACGTTTATATTAGGACATGTATTTTTGGCTTCATTTGACCAACCCGGGTTGAGGGCCTCTGGCTCCTGCTATGTTTCGGGTACAGAGGTCCACCATACCTCGTTATGATCGTCGGATATGCTATTACTACATCTCACAGCGACATTAAATTTCCTTACAAAAGACTGGTGGTATGGACCAAAAAGTGCCGATGTAGCCGACTAAAATGACATGGTTTCGTGAAATGACCCATATATAATATAGCTCGATCGGTTGCGGAGATATTGCTATTTTCGTGTATTATGGATCTCTTGCACCCATTCAAAAACACTTTTGACTCATTCTTGTCGTTTAATTAATGACAACAGCGGCATATCTTAATCAGTTATATAGGCAGTGGATTGCTCTGCGAAGCAAGACTAATTTATGTGACGATCGGATAAAGCGATATAGCCGTTTCCGTGTACTTCGAGTCTCATGGGCCCTTTCAAGAAATTTTGGAACCAAAAGTAGCCTTGTGTGTACAAGCTTTAGATATTTGTTGCGTAGCGTCATAAAACGACCAACGAAATATCCACACCGGTTATTAGAAACAACGGAAATTATCTTTTGTCAGATCCCAATGTGAGGGATCCCAGCCCCTTCGGATCTTTTTAACGGCAGAAGGGAATTGGAATCAGTTGTGGCGTCTAACTAAAGGGCAAGGGGCGTCTAAATAGATATTTGAAACTTTGGACTTAGTTATCGCGCGAGCCAATCGGACAGTCGCAGTTGAGTTATGTGTGCTACCAAAAACCAGCAAAATCTAACATGTGAGACCAGTGAGAATTCTTCGCTATACTAGCTTCACTAAATAGACTTAGTATTTAAATATAGCATGCTACTTTTCCCAGACGAGAGCTGCTATTACTTGATGCACTGTATGTGTTTTGGTTGTTGTATTAATAAAGTTGCGAGGCAGTTTTCGCTGTGAATGGAGTGTGTGTAATACAGTAAATTGATGAAATAATAATATATTTTTAGTTCTTTATGACAATTTATCCTGAATTTATCGCGCCTTTGTTCGACAAATATACACCGTTACCGGAAGGACAGTTGCGGACTGATATTGAAGCTCTGGCCCAAACTTTAGACTTTCCGCTGAAGAAGCTGTACGTTGTTGAAGGTATTGGAATTATTTACTTAATTTCTTTTGTGCAGAAGTTGTTAGTCATGTTTGTCATCTTTTTATTTTAACACTGTATTATATTTTCTGCTTGATCGATTCTTAGGACACACCTACAGACTCTAGTATGTTGACTAGTAGATGCTAGGGCTGATCAGCGGAAAATTTAGATTTACTGTAAGCCTCCAGCCTCCAGTGACGTGCTTTGCCTGAAATTCTAGCTGCAGGGTAACTTCCAAAAATTAAAGCAGCTAAGCAGTTACCAAGCAACTCTGTGTGTCTCTCATAACTCATCTTGGTGTGGCGGATTTCGATAAAATTTTTTGCTCTAAAGCAAATGCTGTCTTTTTGAACAGAAAACTCTAACCCCATCTTCGAGGTCAAAATGGAAAAACGGGTTTCAGGATTCGTTTCCAAATCTAGTCATACAAGTGCCAATGTT
Source organism: Trileptium ribeirensis (assembly GCA_030248225.1). Classification (NCBI taxonomy): domain Eukaryota; kingdom Metazoa; phylum Nematoda; class Enoplea; order Enoplida; family Thoracostomopsidae; genus Trileptium; species Trileptium ribeirensis. The sequence goes on from JASANE010011368.1 coordinate 13,126, forward strand.
TCTCAACCTATATCTAGCGACACATGCTTTGCATGAAAAAGCGAATCAGCACATCTAGATCTGTCACTTTGATACAGTTTTTTTGTTAAACCGCTTCCTAAGGTGCTGTTGAAACGAATATAGTTTCTTCGACCCTTTGCCAGAAATATCAATTTTTCAAATGTCGGCATGTGGTGGCTTGTTTTTTACCACATTACGAGTGTTTATTAAGTTAATCAAATCACGTTAGGAGTACGATGTTTTTGTTTCTACAATCCAACTTAACTGTATGTATGTATGTATATAATGTATCTTTTCATGGGGCTTTAAGGGTTTTACGGTCGACGAACCGGATTTCCAAAATTTAGTCTCGTTTCATCAAGAAAGGTCTATATTTAGCTGGCTTCTCCAAAGTGTGGGGTTCGTGGAGAGGACCAGGTATTTTTCGGTGCCCACTAGCAAAAACGGCGCTTACCCCCGTTTTGGGCCCACTGGCAATATTTTGGACTCCCTGGCTAAATTTTTGGCTTAGAAACCCCCAGATGAGATAAAATATTCCCTTTACGAAAATACAAAAATGTATAGGAATATTAAAATTTGACTAATTTCATAAAAAAATGATTGAAAAACTGCTTTTAACCTGTATAAAGACATTTTTCACCGTTTCTAGGCCTATTTATTAACAATTTTAAAATATTAAATTTTGAGAATGTTTAAATGTCGACGCCGCAGTTCAAGCCAAGGGAGGGGGGCAGTTTACTCCCCTGGCAAAATTTGGCGCGTCAGTTCCGAACCAACCCCTTTCCCCGGTTCATGCGCCCTGGCAGAATTGCAGCGAATGGAGGAGTCAGTCTAGATTTTTCGGGGCACTGAATACGATGGTTTGGTTACATAGAGTTCAACATGTATATTTGGTGCCTTTTCCATGGGCTTTCAGTGGCTTTAGCGTCGGCGCACCCGATCTTAAATATAGCGCCGTTTCGCCCTCGCTTGCGAGATACTAACTTATTATAATGCCAACGCATTTATTAAAAAATCTCGAACTGGAGACCAACGCATGATTTTAGTAATTTTTAAAGTTGGAGCGGAAGTTCCGTTTATATCTCTGTGGACGTGGAGACGGAAGTAACAGTTCGCATCCATGGTGGTGGATGTGGTGCCGGAATTGATCTTGGTATTTGCCCAACCTGTAAGCCATAATGAGAAGGACTATAATCTTTACGTGATGGTCAACTCTGATATTGCTCGTAAATGGATCTTGAAATATTAAATCATACAAATGGAGCGAAATGTTTTGCTGGCGCTAGCCATAAGCTAATAAAGTGTATTACTATCATTACCCTAAAATTAATAATGAGACTACATTT